>JAKSZT010053783.1:2556249-2641922 GCA_026826555.1 Tolypeutes matacus
GGCCTCTTTAACAAGTGGTGCTTGGAGAACTGGATATCCATATCCAAAAGAATGAGAGAAGAATACCATCTCACACCTTATACAAAAATCAACTCAAGATGGATCAAAGATCTAAATATAAGAGCCAAAACCATAAAAACCTTGGAAGATAATGTAGGGAAGCATCTACAGGACCTTGTAATAGGAAATGGTTTCATGAACTTCACAGCCAAAGCACGAGCAGCAAGAGAAAAAATTGATAAATGGGATCTCCTCAAAATTAAAAACTTCTGCACCTCTAAGGATGTTATTAAGAAAATAAAAAGGCAACCTACCCAATGGGAAAAAATATTCGGCAACCATATATCTGATAGGAGCCTAATAGCCTGCATATATAAAGAAATCCTTCACCTCGAAAATAAAAGGACAAACAACCCATATAAAAAATGGGCAAGTGACCTGAAAAGACACTTCTCCAAGGAAGAAATACAAATGGCTAAAAAGCACATGAAAAAATGCTCAACATCACTTGCTATCAGGGAAATGCAAATCAAAACTACAATGAGATACCATCTTACACCCATCAGAATGGCAGCTATTAAAAAAACAGGAGACACTAAATGTTGGAGAGGATGTGGAGGAATAGGAACCCTCATCCACTGCTGGTGGGACTGCGGTATGGTCCAGCCACTGTGGAGGACAGTTTGGCGGTTCCTCAGAAAACTTGCAATAGATCTTCCGTATGATCCAGCAATTCCACTACTGGGTATATACCCAGAAGAACTGAAAACAAAAATACAAACAGATATATGCACACCAATGTTTATAGCGGCATTGTTCACCATTGCCAAAAGTTGGAATCAGCCCCGGTGCCCATCAACAGACGAATGGATAAGCAAAATGTGGCACATACATACAATGGAATATTACTCAGCGGTAAGAAGGAACAAAGTGCTAACACATGGAATAACGTGGATGAATCTTGAAGACCTTATGTTGAGTGAAGCAAGCCAGGCACTGAAGGATGAACAGTATATGACCTCACTAATGTGAACTGAGGAAAGTAAGCAGTCTCTGAGAACCATTGTCTGAAAGATAGGTTAACAAAGGAGAGTAAGAGAAGAGCAGGCTTTGAGCCATCACCCATATGGACATAATCTATGGTAAAGGGATAGAGTGTGGTTGCATGTTGGGGGATGGGGCAGATGAGTGGTGGTGTTCCTGGGTTTGGTGGTGCAGCACTGGGGGGTGGGTGGATTAGGAAGGGCTGGTTCAAATCCCCAGGGCATGTAACTGTGAATCTTGACATTCCATGGGTTGGGAGAGGGGGGTATCATGGGCCTGGGGGGCTGGAGAGAAGGGAACAGTCAAGATCTAATGGGTTGTTTGGTGGTCATGGGGAAGGTTTTTCATTACCTTACAGTAATGGACACAGGACATGGTAATTATCATCAAAATTATTAAACTGTATCATCTAAATGGTAAACTATACTGTAAATCATTGACAATGTTAAGTTGCTATATTTTGCTATCTGCATAACAATTACAACAATGCTAACAATAAAAAAGGGGGGGGGCGGAGTTAATATGGGGTGGGGAAGGGGGGGTGGTTTGGTATCTGGGAGTCTCCGGCACTCCGTGTGTGACTTTGCTGTGACCTAAACTTCTTTGAAAATTAAATGAAAATTTGGGAGACAATGGGGATTGAGAGGAGGAAGGTGTCATGGCACACCAGACATCCGATAACACAGTGATAAAGGGAAGGAAAAAAGGGAAAAAAGAAAGGAGAAAGGAAAAAAAAATGAATATATATATATATATATATATTTTAAAGGTATTTCCTTTGCTTTTTTGCCCATTTTTGAATGTCCCAATCCACTAATTATATTTTATTTTGTTTTGTTCTTTGTTTGATTATTTGTTTTTTTTTCCTTCTCTCTTTTTATTTTTTTTTTTCCCCTGAGTTTCCTTATGTTTGTCTCTTGCATGTACGCTTATCACACTTGTTTACTTGTTTCTTTTTCCTAGTAAGTGTATTTGATTATTTTATGGACTAAATGTTCATGGAGGATTTGGATCACAGAAGGGTTACAATGGGTACTATGGGGGATTATTGGGGGGGGGGTTCGTGGGGATTGGTTCATCCGAATATACATGAAAGATATACAAAATCATTCAAAGGATCGGGGGATGGGGCATGGTCACGATGGGTGGATAATCACAAAATAAATGAGGGAATCTGAATTCCTAGCCTGGAGAGCTCTGTCACAGTCTCCAAGGGAGCAACAATAGTCCTCTGAGTGTAGGGACAGTGCCTGTCAAAATAGGACAACCCACTGATGTGTTTTTTATTTTATTTTATTTTATTTTTAATTTTTTTATTGATGACTACCCTTGTGAGTCTTTGCTCTTGTAAATGAGACTTAGCCTGCAGTTGTGGGGTGCCTAAGGGTTGCCACCTGAGAGCCTCCTTGTTGCTCAAATGTGGCCTCTCTCTAAGCCAAACTCAGCATATGATTGCATTACCTTCCCCCCAACGTGGGACATGACTCCCGGGGATGAGCCTCCCTGGCAACGAGGGATTAATACCAAGTGCCAACTTGCAGCTTTGCACAATGACAGTATCGTAGACAATGAGGTTTATCCGAGGCACGATTATTGCTAATTGAAAACTTTTCCCAAGTGCCAACTGGCAACACAACTGGAAAAAGACCTTGAATAAAAGGGGGAAATGGTAAAGACAAATGAGTTCAAGTGGCTAAGAGACTTCAAAGAGAGTCGGGAGGTCATCCCAGAGGTAACTCTTATGCACACCTCAGTAGGAGCTCATAGAACATCTAAGTGCCTATCACCCCACTCAGTGGGGTTCCTGAGAGCTCCAGAGACACCCTGGTCCTATATAAGGGGGGATAGCCCCAGAGACTGATGCCTTATCAGTGGGTTCTATTTTGGAATCTGTGCTCCTGAGAGTGACAGAATTAGACTCAAATAAGTCCTCCCTGCACATGGATCACCAGTCCCTTCTATTCAAACCTATATGCGATGCTGGAGTTTTTAGGTATACTTCCAGAGACTGGAGCCCTCGCCTACCTATGTGCCAGGTGTGCATGAAACCTAGGTGGAGCTGCAACTCCTACCCTACAGCTCAATGGACTCATCCAAGTCACCTGGTGAGGAGAAAACGATGGGAAATGGCCTTCCCAGGGAATGGAGAGGGCCTGCATCTGCAGGCAGGATCATTCCATCCACCATATCCATGGGATATAAGCCCTCTCTCACTTGGAGTTGGAGTGGACATCACCATCCCAGTCCCCTCAGGATTGGGGGAAGATCTATGGACTAGAGTGGACTTCATGGTATTCTCTTGTTCACATATGGTGATTCTAGCAATGCAAGAAATTATAACAACGAGGTGGAGCCAGTGGCCACTTGACACTTTTGGGGTAGGGAGGGGACGAGCAGTTGAAATACAGTGGCTTCTTTGGGAGTTGGAGGTTGTCCTGAGTACTGTTGTGGCAACAGATGTAGGCCATTTTAAACCAGTACACACCACTCAGAACTGAGTGGGAGAGAGTGTGGTCTACAGTGTGAACTGTGGTCTATGGTTGGTGGCAAGGCTCCAGGATGTGTAAGTTCATTGAGGGTGGTGGGCCACACTGTGGGAGATGTTTGTGTGGGATGTGATGGGAGGTGTGGGAGGTGGGCACCATGGGAATCCCAGTGGGTTCCGTGTAATATTTTGGGTAATCTAAGCACCTCTTAAAATATATGTGTATATATATATATAAACAACATTTTTGTAAGCAAATACACATATATGCATATATATTTATATATCATTTTGCAAATGTTTGTATATATTGTGAGAATTTTGATTTTTACCCATAATAAAAAAAAACAAAACAAAAAAAAAGAGTTACCTATGTGTTCATCAATTGTGACAAATGTACTACACTAATGAAAGAAGTTGTTAATGGGGGAAAGTGTGCGAGAGGGAGGGGGTGGGTCATAGGGGAATCTGAAATATTATAATATTTCAATGTAATATTATATAATCTAAAGCTTCTTTAAAAATAAATTTTTAAAAATCTTCAAAAAAAAAGATAGTTGTATAAAAATCTGTAAGCTGGGAAGCACAGTTAATTGTTTGGTTATTAAAACACGAGATGAGGGAAGGGGCTGTGGCTCAATCAGTAGGGCTCTCGTTTACCATATGGGAGGCCCCGGGTTCGGTTCCCGGGGCCTCCTGGTGAAGGCAAGCCCGCCCGCACGGCGTGGTTAGCTGACCCAGCGAGCACAAGCAGCAAGGGGGAGATAAATGAATAAATAAATAAAATCTTTAAAAAAACAAAACAAAACAAAAAAAAACACGAGATGAAAACTCTAACAATGCCAAATATATACTCAAATATGTTTAATGTGAAAGTCATACAATAAGAATTGTACACACCTCTTTCCAACATACTTATATTATAGCATAAAGCAGGATCCCTAGAATTATTGTAGGAATGCCTTCTCTTAGGTATACCACCATGTTCTCCTTAACATATCTTCACCTGCATGCCTCAATTCATTGAGATGATCAAAAACTTTCAAAAACATTTTCTTCAGCATCCCAGGATGCATCTCCTAAAGTTTCCATCTTCACAAAACACCAACATATTTAAGAATACTTTCTCTTAACTATAGTAGCATGGTGAAGGGGAGCAAGCACAGGCATCAGAATCTGATAAATCTAGTCTGGAATCCCATTGTAGCCACTTTGTCATGTACGGTTCTAGACAAACTATTTTACATGTCCCACCTTCACATTTATCATGTAAAATAATAATAATAGTAATAATAATAAATATCATATTGGGTTGTTGTGAAAATTAGAGATAAAGCATAGACAGTAACTAGCATATGGTATATTCAGCAAACACTCGCTATGTATAGTATTTATACAAGTCTGTATTTGTAGCAGAATATAATTACTCCTTGAGTATTAATTTCTTTCTCCAACTACACTGTAAATTCAGTGAGTGCCAAATCTCTGTATAGAATTTCTTTTGAGTATTACACAATCTGATGGATCAGTTGGCATACAGTAGTGTAAAACTCATTTTCACATCCCTAGAATCAAATGTTCATTAAGAGCGCTAAGTGAACCTAAAGAGGAAGAAATGAAATTAGTTTTTAATTGCAAAATAATAATGGCCATCATATTGCTGTGGGGACTGAGCAGAGATTACGGGAATGAATTCCTGAATGACTGGTCCCTAAAGGGAGTGTGAGCATCCACAGCATAAGAGCACGGAAGCCCTTAAATGAGATCCCAGGCTGGACTGGGCTGTGAAGGAACTGGAGGTTTTAGAAAAAGTGTGGGTTCTGGAAGGGTAAAAGTCAATTTGAAAAGAATATGTCAGAGGCTTTTGAATGAAGTTATAGAAACTGAGAAGCAAGAGGAGTTGTTCGAGTAGAGGTAGCTAGAAGAGCTCAGTTGAGCTTTGTTCCTTTATATTAGTAAAAAGAACACTGTTGTGTAGTTAAAAGATGTGTAGTTACCAAATTTCTGTAATTTTCAATTCATCGAAGTCCCTGAGAACACACAGACCTTTCTGAAATCTGAATGTGAATGTTATCTCCATAGGAAAGTTGGTTGCATGAAGTTCAAAGGGAGGCAAGAACAAACCAGGACCCAAATGTGAAGCAGTGGACAGGGCTCCTGCTGTTTCCATGAAAAGGTGCAAGGGCATGGTACTACAATGACCAAGGTAAAGTGCCTAGAAAGGGACTCTCGCAGCAAAAACAGCTTTGGGAAACAGAGAAACGGTGAACTCTCAGTGTGAGACCAACTTTTCCAAGTTCTTACGTGAGTTCCAATTAGACTTGGAAACTACCAGAGTTAGGATAAATGAAATAGTAACAATCTATTATAAACTACCTGAGGACACTGGTCTGTATCTATATCTGCACAGTTTAAATTTAATCCTAAGCAAGTTATATAAAGATCACCTAGTTCATATTAATATGTTGATAAAGGGCCTCCGATTTTAAAAAGAAAGTTTAAATGCTGTACTCTGGTATTTATCTTTCTTTCAACTTTCTGTATTTGCGGAAAGAGGCTTAGCATCAGCTCTATATGTGGGCCCTGGCATTATACCAAATGGCAGCAGCTATCAGAATTGTCTCAGAATTAGGTAGAAGATTCTTCTTGGGAAGTACCTGCTTATAGTTCAAATCGATTTGAGTGGCAGAAGTATAGATGGACAGGGAAAAGATCCAAAAACTGATGATAGAAACTTTCTACCAATGTACCTATACATTATCTGATGTCCATAAAATGTTTACTCTCTTGGTATAACCAGATTTTTTGATATCTCACCTTTTATATTACCTTGGACCTGTTACCCACATTCATTTCCCTTCAGTTTCTTGCTAGCGGTTTTAAATTTATCCTAGCAATTTTATTAAGGAACATTTAATTTTATCTCAGGGGTGTGGAGGGGTGGAAAGCTAGTCTAATGGTCTCAAAACTTATCACAGAACCTACTTAGGGAAGACTCTGTTCCAAGTAAATATTTCATTTTGGCTTGTTTTGTTCAGTGCATGGATAAACAAAGATCTTAGAACTAAGAACATAAAGCCTTTGAAGGGTAAATAAACCATGTGCAAAGTTATACTGTGGGGTTTATGAAGGGACGAAACCAAAGCTTTCCCTACATTTGGCCATTTACCTTCTTTAAAAGGCGCAGGGCAGGCTTCTATCTGTGAACTAAAAGACTAGATATAATTTGCCTATTTTGTAGATTATAAAAGAGACAGAAGAATTCATAGACCTGTTCAAGTTCATGCAGATCACAAAAGGCAGAGCCAGACTTCTCATTGAGTGTTCCTTCCACCACAAAGATAGATGTTTGGATTTTTCCTTCTGCAGACACTTAAGGAACATCACTTGACAAGAAAGCATAGTTTAGACTCCATACCTTAAAGAGGCATCACCCCTCTGTCTTTGAAACAGAAGGTTCTGCAGCAAAGCACCTGGAAATAGAGACTTGGGACCTCACAGGGACAGAAGAAGGCAGAAAGTTTTTCACTTAACACTTAGATGTAAACACCTCAGATCAAAGAACACTGTCAGTTCAAAGTCACTTACCCAAATCTGAAGCTTGATTCTCTTTTCATTTTTGAACACAGTTTTTACTTTGAAATCAATCCCAACTGTGCTGACAAATGCAGATGTAAAGGAGTCATCTGCATAACGGAACAGAAAAGACGTTTTCCCCACGCTGCTATTGCCAATGATAAGCAATTTAAACATGTAGTCGAAGTTCTGATCAGAGGAGTCTTTCTGGCCATACCTGGCATCTTGGGCAGAGGTCATCTGTGGTGAAAACAAAAGAGGTGTGCATCAGTCTCCTATTTCATATGAAGTTAGCAGCACACTCATTATTGCCCTTGCCAGAAACAGATGTTAGACCACTCAGGAGGCTAGTTGAGAGTGTTTCCCAGTCTTCCTCTGATGCTGGTATCCATGGCAATAATTCCCTGCTGGAAGAGAGAACAGCAAGTCTTACAGCTCTTTCCAGCTGTGTTGGTGTTTGTCACTGCTCAGCATTCAGAATCCATCAAAGACACCAAAGGAGACATCTATAAAGGTAACATGAAAAGCAAAGATATGAAGAATTGGCCAGGGCATGGGCCCTGAAACTTTGTAATCCCAGCAATGGAGACACCAAAGTGGCTGAACAGCAGGGTGTTTCTTCCTGAGTTATTGTAATCATTAGTCTTCTTATTTCCTAGGGAAACACACCTAAAGCATATCTCTATTTCATCTACTAACAACACATAAAATTAATACCCTAACATAAATGGCAGAGCAGATTCTTTCAAATTAATAATAATGATGATGGCAAATACATATGGTTCAAACAAAATGCCAGGCACTGCCAATTTATTTAACTGTCACAACAAGCCTATGATGTAGGTACCTTTATCATTCCCATATTAAAATGGGAAATTTGAGGTACAGAGATGTTAAGTAACATACTGAAGTCCACACAGGTGTTAAGTAGTAAAACCAGTACTCAAATCAGGCAGTGTGGCACCAGGGTCCATATTCTTAAACTCTGCGCTATTTTCCAAGGATCACTAGGGAAATGCGCACAAGTGCTCTAAAAGACGTTGTGGGAAACAAAGAACCCTACGGGGCTCCAAACCTTGGTTCTGCCATTTACTGGCTGTGTGAGCTTGGGTTTGTTATTGTAAATTGGTGTACCTGTTTCCTCTTTTACATACAAAAGTCTAACTTAGAACACTTGTGAAAAATAATAGATGACATATGTAAAGCACCTACCATAGAATAAAGTTTTCTATTATTAATTATAAATGCTTTAAGTAGATGTTGATTTTTTTTCTCATCTCTCTTGATCATCTCAACATCTATTGAAAACTATGCTGCATGACTTCTAAGTACTATCTGGCTTATTGTAGGAAAGAGGTATTTAGAATGGTGAATCCTATTGATTAATGATTTGCTTACCATCTTTTCTGATGTTATGAATTCTTTGGCTAATGCTACACTGTCCTATAAGGTAGCTACTAGTCATACATGGCTCTTTATATTTATATTTAAATTAATTAAAATGAAATAGAATCTAATATTCAGTTCCTCAGTCACAGTAGCTACATTTCAAGTGCACATCAGCCACATGTGGCTGCGTACTACCGTATTAGACAGAACAGATACAGAAAATTTTCATAATTGCAGAAATTCTATTAGGTGATGCTGGGCTGGACAGTCTCTTTTTTCAGTTCTCATAAAAGCTGAGTAATAATTACATCCTTTTCTTGTGGGATTGGGCAAAGGGAGAAGCCTCAGCAGATGGTGGAATGGTAGAAACAGTAAACAATGTTCAATTTTATCCAAGACACTATTGTTTGACTACCTGATGTCAGGTGTGTGTATGTGTGTGTTTCTAAACAATGAGAAAAAATGAGATGGCAAGATGGCATATTACCTTACTACTTATTGCTACTAAGAGAATGCAATTATATGTATAAGAATAAGGACAAAAAGAAAATCCATAAGGACAATAAAGATTGAGATTGCATTTCATATTTTCTTGTTAAATGCAAGCTTAATCATTTCTCTTTATAAGTGTGTGTAACCACACCTATATAGTCAATATTAATGAGTGTTTTCCAATGGGCAAAACTGGACCACTAGAGCAAGCAGATATCATTGCCTTCCTTTCTGTCCTAGGAGTCCACACATAAAATTAGCCTCCCCCAACAAAAGCCAACCAAGGACAGAGGTAGAATAAAAAAACTTAGACTATCATTTTGAACAATGATGTCTTGCTCCAGTGATTTCTGATGCTCTAGAAAGTCAGGTAACTGTTCTGTTTGGCACTTTCGTTCCTGCAGACAACACTTTTACCAATGAAAATTCCCCTCTTATGCAAAATTCAACCAGGCCTGCAAATGGCCTTTGGTAACAAGATCCTTTTACCATCTTTTATTTGAAACAGTCCAGATTCTGGGTTCTGGATTAAGAATATTCAGCTAAGCCACTCCAGAAAAGATATACTATAAATTTCTTTGAACTGCTCATTTACTCAACCTGATAGTCTACTATACATTGGACTCAATAACCCTAAAGGGATTTTCCACCTGTGTCTTGTGGATCTCCAGGTTGCCTCAAAAGAAGATGTGGTGGGGAAGACTGTTACTTTCAATCACAGGTTCTATTCCAAAATTAGACTGATTCCAAAGCCTGAATATATATATCAGCAAATAAAGACTTTGAATGCAGTTGTAGAAATTTAGATGGGGAAAACCATAACAGGGTAGAACATCTTCATTTTAAAAAGACTAATATGCCTTGTTGTGTTGGCAGCAGTGAAGGTGAGTGGAACACTGAGGTTATCTAGGATTAGGGAGGTGGACATAGTGGATGTGTCTCTAATGCAATTCTCTTTAGGGAAGAGCTTCTGAAGGAGAAATTAGAGCAGTTTATTAAGCAATTTATTTTTGAAGACCATATTTTTTTTTTACTATTTTATGATTTATATCCCCAAAATGATCCAAAAAGAGTGTATTAGTCAGCCAAAGGGGTGCTAATGTAAAATACCAAAAATGGGTTGGTCTTTATAAAGGGTATTTATTTGGGGTAGACGTCCACAGATACCAGGCCATAAAGCATTAAGTTTCTTCTCTCACCACAGTCCATTGCCACGTGTTAGAGCAAGACAGCTGCTGGCGTTTGCCAGGGCTCAGGCTTCTGGGGTTCCTCTCTTCCAGGGGCTGCATTTCTCTCCGGGCTTAGCTCCTGTTTCCTCCACAAGGTCAGCTGTAGACGATTAGGCGAACGGTTCGCTTCTCTTCCCCTGGGGCCTTCTCTACAACATCAAAACTGCTTCTCAAAAGACTTCTTCAACTGTCCTTTGCCTTGCCTTTTATATTCAATTCCCCACCCACCAAGGGGTAGGACTCGATGCCCTAATTAACAGATCATGCCCAGATTAACAGATCAGTTTACAAGCATGATTCAATTACATTTTTGGAATTCATAATTACATCAAACTGCCACAAAGAGTAAAAAAGATGTACATTGGGAATGTATGTGTGTTTTGTAAAACTTTAGGATAATGAAATAAATCCTCATTGAAAGAATGAAAAAAGACACAGCCTTAATCTTGCTGAGAACAGAAATGAAGCTATCTGAGAGCATATGAATGTCAAAGGGAGTTGTAGATGGTTGCTGTGCAAATTTACTGAACTTTCTAGATACCGAATCATGTGAACAGTTTCCAAATTTACATGGGATAATAGAAATGAAATTTGAAAATATGAGTAGACATGAGATAACCGCCCAGAGAGTAAATTGGATCTCATAAAAAAGACACTTAAAATGTAACTGTTCAAATTGCATTAATCTGAATTTCAAAAAAAGAAAGAATCATACATTTGTAAAGAATCTTTAGGGCAGTCCAATTTCCCACCAATCCTTAGTGTTCCTTTCAACATTTCTTCATTTCAGGGTCATAGTATTCCAGCCTAGCTTTTCTCAGGAGTGACAGGAATTTCACTCTGCTATGAAGCAGCCTACTTCATAAGACTTCTCTTCCCTTGCTTGGATGATCCTACCTGTTTTAGCCCCACCCCCCATCCCCCACCCCATATGACATATCCTAAAAATCCCACACCTCCTACTGGGCTAAAATTGACATCTCTCCAGATTGTCAAAGTTCTACATAGGCTCACCAAACTCATCACAGTATACCAGATATGTATCTGGTCAGTGTGGAGTACAATGAGACTATTATAACTTATCATACTTGACTTAACAGTAAAGTCTTCTAAAATGCTCCACTCTTTTTTCACATTAATTGTTATAAACATAGGTCTCCCCTATCCCCACCTCATACTTTACTAATTTATTTTTTTTACCAGAAGTGTTGACCTTTATATGCAGCCCTATTAAATTTGTTTGTTTGATCTACAATTCAATTCTGATCTTGTGATTTTACAACCTGTCATCAAAAACATTAGTTATTTTTTTGTGAAGTTGAAATAAAGTTTTTTTTTTTAAATTAAATAAATACATTAGCTATTTCTTCCAGATTTGATTATTCCTAAATATTATCAATATGCAGTTTAAATATTTATCGAGACCCTGATGAAAATGCTAATCAGTTTATGGATGAGTAACAATGAACTTTTTAACTTGTTGAATATATAAATCTAAGGAAGAGACCCCCACAATATATCATTAAGGAATCTGGAAAGTTTGAAGTAAATCCTGAACCTTGGGGAGTCAGTGCCTTAGAAAGCACTGTTGTGTTGTCCCTGATGTGTGCTTGGTTCAATAACAAGAGAATAGATCGTGAATTTACATGATACACCATTTTAAAATCTCAATTCTAGTTTCCCCAGAGATCCGACTGGCCAGGAAGCAAACAAATCACCTCTGACGCATTCAACCACAGCCTACTTATAACTTCTGCCATTTTTTTCAAAATCATTTTCAGTGCTATACTTACTTTGACACTTAAGGATCTAAGCTACATTGAGCCCTTTTGTGGATCTGGCATGAGTAAACAAAAAAGAAAAGTCACTTTAAAGTTACTATGTTCCAGCTGCTACTACTACAACTAACAGCCTGAGGGTCAGTGGGGAGAGGAAACAGGGTAAGTTATCCAGAGAAAGAAATGCAATTCTTTCAAATCACAAGGGTGAAGGTAAGGATGGGGCAGTTGTATTGAAAGTGTGTAAATACATAAAGCTGTTCTAAATCTCTATGGCTGCTAACTGGGGGAAAAGAATAGGAAAAAAAAGAACAAAAGAAGTATCGCTGAGAAGTCCAGAGAAAAGACTAAACTTTTAAAAACAAGAAGGGATATACTGAAAGTTAGGATTTCCAAATGGCTGTCATTTGGCTTCCAGGCTGTTTCTCCTGGAGAATACAGTCCTCTGTGTACAGGTTTGTGTGCCTGCCGGTTTGCCTATCAGAATGGACTGGAATTGTGGTGCTCTGTAATATCTGACCAGCAGTTTCTCTATGTGTCTGCTACTGTTGTTTCTAGCAGAAGCCAGCTGAGAAGCAGTAAGATTCTACTCGTGTCACTTTGAAAGTTCATCATCGATCTGAACGAATGCTGTCCAGGGAATTGGAAGTGGCAAAGCACAAGAATATTTAACCTATAACCCTGGCTTCTGAAGTAAATGGCCTGGGAAGAGTAGGATAGTATTCAGAAATCTTGTCTCTCTCTTTTTTAACAGGGAACAAATTACTGTTTCACGGGACTGACAGGACACTGAATAGATGGTGTGCCAAATTACAGCAGTGCTTCTGAGATGCAAATCGCCATATATTCTGAAGGTATTCCTCAAGCTCTAACTCGCAATTCCCCTTTCAGCCTTCCTCTAGATCCCCATCTACAGTGTGCCTTCCTTAGCGATGTGGATAACTCTCAACATATGTAGAGGTCAAGGCAACATCATAACAGCAACAACTCACACAAGCAGGGACTATACTATGTGCTTTACATATATTATCACACTTAATCTGGGGATCATAACGATTTTCTCCATTTTAGAGATGAGGAAACTAAAGGCATCTGAGAGGACCCTGATGTGAAATGGCCCTTGTTTTTCAATAGGTTATCTTGGTTTCTCTCAGCCTTTGTACTGAACTCTCATTACCTGAACCAAATATGTTCTCCAAGAGTTAGCGACATGCAGCTTCAGCTAGTTCATTCTTCTCATCATCAAATGAGCAATTCTAGAACTTCAACCATGGAAAATAATATTGGATGAGGCAAGAGAGCATCTTCTCTTTGCTTCTAGAAAGCAAGCATTCCTTTGTTCAAGGGAGGCATGAACTTGATATATATTTTAAAATTCACTAAATGGATTTTGAATATTCTTTGAAATCTGTAGCTGTATACACTACATTGTCAAGAAAAAGGAAAGGAAAGGAAATTTATCAAACCATGTAGAAACTGTTCCTATTAATATCAAAGACCACTGTTCTCAGTCCATGCTATGGTTCACTCCTGGTCTGGTTCCAGAAGAGCTCCCAGCATGTGGGGAGAGCCTGAACTGGCCTGTGCAGCAGAGCAAATGGGACACCCAGACCACAGGGTGAAGACTGTAAACAAGGTCTGCTGGGAAGGGACCCGCAGTGGCTGGAGAGAGCCTTCCCTCCAGACACTGAGGGCTCATTCTGACAGCTGCAACGATGCAGAGACCTGGTCCCAGCAGCTCCTGCACATCGCTGATTCTGGAGCCAGACAGTCATTAGTACAATCCTGGGATGCTGGCAACCAGGACATAGAAATCATCGAGTGAAAAGAAGTAGAAAAATACGTTTCCACCAATTCTCTAGTAGTTCTGAAATTATGTGCACACAGACACATCTGTGAAAAAAAGCATTCCATCTTCTTTGTGTGGTGTGAATATGAGTAAAGAGTATGCACTCTGTGGTCAGACTGCCTGACACGGAATCCCAGGATTGCTACTTGCTACCTTGCTATTCTGTGATCTTGAACAAAGTTGCTTTTGTTCCTATTTGTAAAATAGGAGTAATAGTGAGAGTATCAAGGTAAAACTGTTGGCATGTGTTAAATGCTCATTGAAGCTGCCATGATCATCCTTGTTATTACTCTTGTTGCAGTGAAATGATACACAAGCCATGCACTCTTCTCCAACTCCCAGTGATGGTACTGTCTAAAATAGAAATATGTGCTTCTTCTCATAGCCTAACTTCTGAGGGCAATGCTTCCATTCTGTGAACTTTCATAATTACTTAAATGAACGCAAAAAAGTGATTCTCTCATTTCAAATACTATGACATGGAACAAACAGCATTCATCCAAATACCTCTATGGATAGAAGCTGAGATCCTAAGGAGCCTAAGGGCAGATGGAACAGTTCTGTGATGCAGAGAGGCTGCAGGGAGGGGAACATGGCCAAAGACTATAGGCACCGTGACCTAAACTGAAATCCTTGGGTGTGGGTGGACTTCTGTGGAAATTGTGAGAGAGCTGGGTTTCATGTCTGGTATGATAAGAGGCAGAATCCAAGTACCATGTTGTAAGAACAGCATGAGAAAGGGAGCCCCTGGAACTTAGCAAAGCTCTGGAGAAACGCTGTCCTCTCACTTGGCCTTGGAATTGGTTTGGAGTAAAGTTTAGCCTACACTCTGACACTGAATTTGGAAAAATCACTGAAGTTCACAATATTTTAATTTCAAGGTTAGTCATCATTAAGTGTTAAATATAGTATATTGTTTACATGGTGATCTCCATTCTTTTTCAAAAACCTCTAAAATAATGGCTAAGGATTTTTACAAAAGCCAAAATCCTTAAGGGCAAGGAGCATTAAAAAGAAGACAACTGTCCAGTAGAGAAGTTAACAAAATTTGGGGATCTGGAAATGGATGGACCAGAGAAAGTAGAATCCTAAACCTGCTGGAGAAGCCCACAAGAATCCTTACACAGCAGAACAACTGAATGGCCTAGAGATTGGAAATGTTGGGTCTTTTGATTATAGGGTATGGCTATGGTGACCATTATCCTGGTTTGCCTGGGACTAGGGGCTTTCATAGGACACAGAGGACTTGCAGCACTAAATTCAGGATAGTCCTGGCAGGCTAGGCTGATAGGTCACCCTAGGTGTGGCTGGGGCAGGAAAATGGGAGGACTGACTGAAAGTTCAAGCTCCCATCTCTCCCTGATTTTATATAGCCAAGCATCTACCTTCCCCATATGCAAATTTGATAAAATAAAGTTAAACGTAAAATACAAAAACATCATTAAACATATCTAACATTTGTATTTCCCATATACAGATAGAAATTTGTAAAAATGAAAGGGCCTCTTTCTTAGGGACAAAAGTAAAAAATCCTTTAAAACTTTTCTCATGGATATGGATAAAATATACGTAAGATTTCCCTGAAATAATCTCATCATTTGGCAGCGAAAAACTCCAGGTCTCAAATACCAGCTCTCTCTAGTTGGATTCATTTTTATTAAGAAATACAAAACTGAATCTTCCCAAACCTGTGAATCTAAGATCTAAGCTTCCCAAACCTGTGGAGCTGCACTCCAATTCTGCAAAATTAGAATGTTCAGGGTGGAGCCAGGAATCTGTCAAAGTTAGAGCTCCCCATACGATTCTTTTGATCTATCAGGGCAGGTGTACATTGTGAAGGCCTCAGGGATATGTGTAAGAGGAGACGGAGGTATATGGCCTTTAGGCCAAGATCCCAGGGGACATGGAAATGTGCGCACAGAGCTGTCTGTCAACTGCTATTGTCACCAACTACCCCTTCTGGCAGTGACAGCAGATCTCACCATCACAATACTGACTATTGCAGAGAGGGGTCTATACCCTGCAATGCTCAGCCTGCCCAGACAAGCTGAATTCTGAAAATTGTACCTAACCAATTCTCTCTTCTCTGGACAGAGCCAGAAACTTCTGAAGACTGGTGATATATCTCACTGTGAACTTCCTTTTGTACTATGAGTACATGTAGCTCTGCTCTGCTTTGTGCTATGGAAAGTGGCCTTGACTTCTCCATTAATCATTACGGAAATGCACATTTGGACTTTACTTCCTTCCTATAACAAAACACCTGACAACTACTGAAGGCCAGTGTTCAAATGGAGACCACAAAATGAAGAATAGCTCTTGTAAGAATATTTCTTTCTGAGAGGAAAATAAAAAGAAAACAGAATAGATTCTGTGGTATAAGGAAAATTCTCTCTTAAAAATATCTAGTAAAATATTCTGAAAAATTCCCACTGGGGGGAAAAATGGTTCAAATTAAAAAACTAAATTTTCATATAAATATATTTGCTTCCCAAGAATTTTTCATCATTAAAATTATTTAAAAATATTTGAGCCCTTGAAAAATGCCATCGACAAACGCTATAAAGACTGCTTCCAAATCCTGACATCTCTCTTCCCTTCTTTCAGGATAGGTCATGTGTAGGGGCAATCACCCCACTGTCTAATACTTATGAGACAAAGAGAATTTCTGGAACATTCTTGAGGAACTTGGTGGCTTAGCAGTGTATCTATTTGTGATTCCAGGTTGTGCAATCCTACTAATTAGAATGGCTTAGAGAGGCACTTTTCTAGATATAATCACCCCTGCTTTTCATTCAAAAGCTACTGCTACTGTTATTTACTACAAAGAACAAACCTGCTCACGCACATTTATAAAAGATCACTCACATCCACAGGTGTGTTGTGTTTCCATTATCCTTTTTCATCAGTCCAACCACTCAGACAGGTGTTCAGTGAATAAAGCATTCAAAAGAAAAACCATTTTCTGCTACCAACACTATAGATGAATATCATGTGAGAGTCATATTTTGCCAATAGGTACTTAACACATTCTTTCTTCAAGCTCTTTAAGGCTCTTCAAGCTATGGCTATTTTATTTTATTTTATTTTATTTTTATTTATTCATTCATCCCCCCCTTGCTGCTTGTGCTCGCTGGGTCAGCTAACCAAGCCATGCGGGCAGGCTTGCCTTCACCAGGAGGCCCCGGGAACCAAACCCAGGGCCTCCCATATGGTAAACGGGAGCCCTACTGATTGAGCCACAGCTGCTTCCCATAAGCTATGGCTATTTTAACAAAAATTATTCCTCAGTGTTGGCTTGCAAGTTTCTTTAGTTGAGACTCAGACACCCTTCTGAGCCACTGGGTCACTAACATGTAACGCCCACTTGTCTTTGGTGGGCTAAAGATAAGCTAAAAGCAGTAAGACCAATGATGAGAAGGTCAATGCTTCTACATATAAACTTTGCTCAAGTCCTTGGATCACAACTGAACTATACATGTTCCGTGGACATTTCAGGAGGTCCAGCAAAACAGCAGCTGGAAGCTGAGAGAATTAAGGTTTCATCTATTGTTGTAATTTTTTAAAGCAGTTGTTAAAGGAAGATATAGTCATATTGAATGAACAGATTGGCAATCTCAGAAGAGATGATGAAGCTTATATAAAAAGAACAAAATATAAAATCTAACAGGAAAATATACAATAACTGAAATGAAAAAACCCCCTGTATAGGCTAAAAAAAGACTGCAGATGGCAGAGGAAAGATTCGCTGAACTTGAAGAAAGATCAAGGAAAATATACAATTTGATGAACAAAAGGAAAAGAAGAAGAAAAATGAACAGTGCTTCAGTGACTTGTGAAACAATATATTAGGTCTCAGAAGAGAAAAGGAGGGGAAAATGGGATGGAAAAACACTTGAAGGTCTAGTGGTCAAACATTTTCCAAATTTGGTGAAAAACACAAGCTCATGGATCTAAGAAGCCCAACCAAAACCCAAGCTGACTAAATATAAAGAAAACTACAATTAGGTACATCATAGCCAAACTGGCAAAATTCAAAGTTAAATAGAAAATCTTGTAGACAGCCATATATGACATATGACATATATGCAAGGGTACAACAGTATGAAGAGCAGATGTCTTCAAATCATAATGGAGGTTAGCAGACAATGAAACATGTTAAAAGTGCTGAAAGACAAAGAAAACTGTCAACAAAAATGTTATAAGCAAGAAAACTACCCCATTCAAATATGAAGGCAAAATAAAAATATTATCAGATAAAAACTGAGAATTTGTTGCCAGCAGATCTGCAACAAGAAATGCTAAAGAAGATTGTTCAGGTTGAAGGAAAATTACACCAGATAGAAACTCAGATCTTCAGAGAGGAATGAAGAGTACCAGGAATGGTAAATAGATAGTATGTGTGTATTTTTTTCTTCTCTTAATTAAAAATTACATGCAGCTCTTTAAAGCTAAAATTATGAAACTGTATTTTTTAACAAAAGCAGATATAATATACATGACAACAATTTCATAAAGGATGAGGTAAATGATATTAGTGCAACACTACAATATTTTATGTGAAATAGTACAATATGATAAGTTGAAGATTTATATTGTAATCCTGAGAATAAGAATTTTAAAATTACAAAGCTGTATAGCTAAAATGCCATGAAAGGAATTAAAATAAAATACCCAAAATATTTAATCAAGCAAAAAGACAGGAAAGAGAATCAGAGGGAAAAATAACAGATAGGATAAATATAAACCTAATAGCAAAATGGGAGATCTAAATTCATCTATTTTGTTGAAATATATGAAAATAGACCAAAACTCCAACTAAAAAAGAAATTTTTTTCCAGTTAGAATAAAAAAGCAAGACCCACTAAATACTGGCCACATGAGTCAAAAGACACATATATATAAATCGAAAACAAAAATATGAATTTATATATATAAATTTATATCATGAAAACACTATTAAGAAAGCAAGAATGCAAAAATGCCTATATTAATTTCAGACAAAATGAGTATTTCCAGAGATTAAAAAGAGGCATTTCATAATAATAAAAATTAAAATACTTCAGTAACATACAATAATTATAAATGTGTGCACACCTCATAAAAGAGCTTGAAGATACATGAAGCAAAACTGAAAGAACTAAAAGGATAAAATAAAAATCAATAATCATAGTTGGCAATTTTAAAATCTTTTTTCAAGAATTGATAGAATAACTGAACCAAAAATAAATAAGGATATAGAAAATCTGAGCAACATCATACAACACTATGACCTAATTGACGTTTATAGACCGTTACACTCCACAACTATGACGTATGGACATATAGAAGAGGACATGGAATGTTCACAAAGGTAGACAACATGCTGGATTAAAAACAAATCTAGACGGCATTATTCACAATTGCCAAAAGATGGAAACAACCCAAGTGTCCATCAACCACTGAATGGATAAGCAAACTTTGGTATATACATATGACGGAATACTATGCTGCAGTAAGAAAAAATGAAATTGGGACACAAATGACAACATGGATGAATCTTGAAGACATTATGCTAAGTGAAATAAGCCAGACACAAAAGAACAAATTTCCATGGTCTCATTAATATGAACTAAGTAAGAAGAATAAACACACAGAATTAAAACCTGGAGTATTGGTTATTCGGAGATAAGAGAAGGACTGAGAAGGACTACTGATGCTTAATGTATGGAGAAGTTTTGATTAACTTTGATTAACTTTACTGTAAAAGTGTGGAAATGTATAGAGTTGATGGTAAAATGGTTTGGTATCTGGGAGTCTCTAGTATTCCGTGTGTGACTTTGCTGTGACCTAAAACTTCTTTGAAAATTAAATGAAAATTTGGGAGACACTGGGGATTGAGAGGGGGAAGGTGTCACGGCACACCGGACATCCGATAACACATTGATAAAAGGAAAAAAAGAATAATTTTTTTAAAAAGGCATTTCTTTTGTTTGTTTTTCCCCCATTTTTTTGAATGTCCCAATCCGCTAATTATATTTTGTTTTGTTTTGTTTTTTGTTTGTTTTTTTGTTTTTTTTTTTCCTGAGTTTCCTTGTGTTTGTCTCTTGCATTTAAGCTTATCATTGTTGTTTCTTTTTCCTATTAAGTATATTTGATTATTATATGGGCTACATGTTCATGGAAGATTTACATCACAGAAGGGTTACAATGGGGCCTGCAGTGGATTATTGGTGGGGGGTGTCTGGGAGAGGGGATTCATGGGAGTAAGTTCATCTGAATATACATGAAAAATATACAAAATTGTTCAAATGATCAAAGGATGGGGCATGGTCATGGTGGGTGGACAATCACTCAGTAAATGAGGGAATCTGAATTCCTAGCCTGGAGAGCTCTGCCTCATTCTCCAAGGGAGCAGCAACAGTCTTCTGAGTGCAAGGACAATGTCTGTCAAAAGAGGATGGCCCACTGATGAGTTCTTGTTATTGATGACTACCCTTATGAGTCTTTGCTCTTGTAACTGAAACTTAGCTTACTGTTATGGGGTGCCTAAGGGTTGCCACCTGAGAGCCTCCTTGTTGCTCAAATGTGGCCTCTCTCTAAGCCAAACGCAGCATATGAATGCATTACCTTCACCCCAACGTGGGACATGACTCCCGGGAATGAGCCTCCCTGGCAACGAGGAATTAATACCAAGTGCCAACTGGCAACACGACTAGAAAAAGACCTTGAATAAAAGGGGGAAAAGGTAAAGACAAATGAGTTCAAGTGGCTAAGAGACTTCAAAGAGAGTCGAGAGGTCATCCCAGAGGTAACGCTTACACACACCTCAGTAGGAGCTCATAGAACATCAAAGTGCATATCACCCCACACAGAGGGGCTCCTGAAGGCTCTGGAGATACCCAGGTCCTATATAAGGGGGGGATAGCCCCAGAGACTGACGCCTTATCAGTGGGCTCTATTTTGGAATCTGTGCTCCTGAGAGTGACAGAATTGGACTCAAATAAGTCCTCCCTGCACATGGTTCGTCAGTCCCCTCTATTCTAACCTATATTTGATGCTGGAGTTTTTAGGTATACTTCCAGAGACTGGAGCCTCTGGCCTACCTATGTGCCAGGTGTGCGTGGAATCTCGGTGGAGCTGCAACTCCTACCCTACAGCTCAACAGACTCATCCAAGTCACCTGGTGAGGAGACAATGATGGGCAATGGCCATCCCAGGGAATGGAGAGGGCCTGCATCTGCAGGCAGGATAATCCCACCCACCATATCCATGGGATATAAGCCCTCTCTTACTTGGAGGTGCAGTGGACATCACCATCCCAGTCCCCTCAGGATTGGGGGAAGAACTATGGACTAGAGTGGACTTAATGGTATTCTGTTGTACACATATGGTGATTCTAGCAATGGAAGAAATTATAACAGTGAGGTGGAGCCGGTGGCCACTGGACACTTTTGGGGTAGGGAGGGGATGAGCAGTTGAAATACAGGGGCTTTTTCGGGACTTGGGGGTTGTCCTGAGGGCCGTTGTGGCGACGGATGTAGGCCATTTTAAATCAGCACACACCATTCAGAACTGTGTGGGAGAGAGTGTGGTCTACGATGTGAACTGTGGTTTATGGTTGGTGGCAAGGCCCCAGGATGTGTAAGTCCATTGAGGGTGGTGGGCCACACTTGTGGGAGCTGTTTGTGTGGGATGTGATGGGAGGTGTGGGAGGTGGGGAACATGGGAATCCTGGTAGGTTCCGTGTAATATTTAGGTAATCTAAGCACCTTTAAAAAAAAAAAAAAATATATATATATATATATATATAAAACATTTTTGTAAGCCAATGCACATATATGCATATATATTTATATATCATTTTACAAATATTGGTATGTATTGTGAAAAATTTTATTTTTACCCACAATAAAAAAAAAAAAGAAAAAAAAAAGAAACGTCAGGAACAGAATATAGGGTATTCCCATATACACAATGTCTTCATCCTTTCCCCCTTTTCCCTATTAATAACATTTACATGTGGATGGCATATTTGTTACAATTGATGTACAAATATTGAACCATTGCTACGACCCATGGTCAATGATTTACATTGTGGTTTACATTTTGGACCATGCACTTTTATAAATTTTTATGAAATTAAAAAAAAAAAAAATTATACTGAGTAGCAGCTGGTTTATACATGGGAATGTTGCTGGAAAGTGTAGTCTAGGGATGTAAATGTCAATTGAAAGAAAGCTAGAAAATAATCTAGGAACTGAATAACATAGTGAACTCAGAGGTGGATGAGAATTGTGGTTGATGATACAGACACAAGAGTGTCCTTTGTGAGCTAAAGCAAATGTACATTACTATTGCAGGGTGGTGGGAATGTGGAAAAACATGAGAAAAATACAATTGGTGTGACCTATGGACCGCGGTTAACAGCAATACTGTAATATTCATGCATCTATGCCAAAGATGTGCTGTGTTGATAATGGGGGAGTGTGGAAAAAGTGTGCCAAATGTATGCTATGGATCATGGTTGGTGGTAATATTCTGATGATATTATATCATAATCTGTAACAAATATTCCACCATAGTGTGGTGTGTTGATGAAGGAGCGTTGTTTGGGAATTCTACACACATGCATGATTGTTTTGTAAGTTCACAACTTTGGTAATAGAAATATATTTTAAAAATAATAGGGTGAGCTGGGGGAAAATACACCAAATGTAATATATGGACTACAGTTAGTAGTAAGATTTTGATGATATTCTTTCATAATTGTAACAAATAACTCACAAAAATGAAAGGTGTTTGTCGTGGTTTGATGTATGGGACCCCTGTATGATGTTATGCATGTTTGTTTTGTAAGTTCATTCACAATTTTTACTATATACTTATTGTTTATGTATGTTCATGTATGAATGATATACTTCAATAAAATTTAAAAAATAAAAAAACATAATTAAAAAGATAAATCTATAATATGGATGAACATTGAATACATCGTGTTGAGTGAAATAAACCAGACACAAAAGGATAAATTTTGTATGATTTCACTGATTTGAAACAACTAGAATAAGCAAACTCATAGAGTCAGAATGTAGAATATAGGGTATCAAGGGAGTGGGTGGGGATAGGGATTGGGAAGTTAAGGCTTAAAATATACAGGATTCCTATTGGGAATGATGGAAATGCTTTAGTAATGGATGTTGGTGGTAGTTGCACAACATTGTGAATGCAATTGACAGCACTGAAATATATATCTGAATATGATTTTAAAAAGAAATGTTAAATTTTATATGTATATTAAATGAAAATTAGAAAAATAAATCCATGGAACTACATTACACAAAAAGTGAGGTCTAACCACACCATAGACTAATGGTACAGTTATAGAAATGTGTTATCATCAATTGTAGCAAATGCTCCTCACCAATGCAAGGTGTTGGTGGTAGGGTGGTGTATGGGAATCCTGTATTTTATGCATGATTGTTCTGTAAACCCACAACTTCTGTAATAAAAAATAAATTTTAAAAAGTATATTAAACAACATATGAAGTACCAGATATATGTTTTAAAATAGACATTTGTTGAAGCATGACTAAAAGAAAATAAATTATTAATAGTAGTGACCTGGGGGGGGCAAGTATAAAAATTTTCAGAAGATTGAAATCTTACAGAATATATTCTTTGGTAACATTTGAATTAAAATAGAAAAAATATTTTAAAAATAAATAGAAATTACCCAAATATTTGAAAGTTAGACAACACACTTCTAAATAACCTGTGGGTTAAAGAAAAAACATCACGAAGAAATAAGCAAATTGTTTGAAATGAAAGATAATGCCTCACAGAATTGTAATATTTTATACATGATTGTGCATTCTATTACTGCTGCAACATATGATTACAAATTTAGTGGCTTAAAACAACAAATTGTCTGTATTTGTAAATCATATGATTGTTTATATAGAAATTCCTAAGGAATCCCAAAAAAACTACTAGAAATAATAAATTTAGCAAGTTCTCAGGACACAGAGTCAAGACAAACGGATCAGAGAAAGAGTATAGAAAATCCAGATATATCCCTCCCTCACCTATATGATTAAATGATTTCTAACAAAGGCATCAAAGCAACTCAGTGAGGAAAGGAATAGTTTTCTCAACAAGAGGAGCTGGAATAACTTAATATTCATATGAAAAAAAGATAAACCTCAACCATTACCTTATACTATCCAGGAAAATTAATTTGAGATTGATCATAGACATAAATATAAAAGCTTAAACAAAAAAACTTTGAGAAGATAATATCTTCATATCCTAACCAAACATTTCTTGGATATGATCTCAAAGAACTAACCATGAAAGAAAAATATTTGATAAGCTACATTTTATCAAAATCAAAAGTTTTCTTCAAAAGATACTATCAAGAATATGAATATACAAACCACCAATTAGGAGAATATATTGACAAAATATATATTTGAGAAGACTTGTTTCAAGATTATATAAAGTTCCCTACAACTAAGCAATAAAATGACAAGCAAACCCCTCCAGCCAAATGTACAAAAGACTGAAACAAACACTTCCCCAAAGAAGATACACAAATGGTCAATAAGCACATGAAAATATGCTCAACATAATTTGTCATCATGAATATGCAAATTTAAATCACAATGATATACCACACATACACACACACAAAAAAAAACATTAAAATGACCAACATTTAAGAGACCATTGATACCATATATTGAGAATGTAGAGCAACTGGGACTCTCATATATTGCTGATGAGAATGTGAAATGGTTTTACCACTTTGGGAATGTTTTGACTGTTTCTTAAAAAGTTACACATACATTGACCCATTACCCCAGAAATTCTAATGAAAACAAAGTACTATGAAAAACCAGTAAAAGACTGTTTATAGCCTAACTCATAGTCGATAATATTCCCAAACTGAAATCACCTCAATGTCCATCAACAGGAGAATGAATTAAGAAAGTATGGTGGATTCATAAAACAGTATAATATTCAACAATAAAATGGAAATTATTATTGCTAATGCAACCACATGGGTGAATTTCACCAATATTATGCTGAGCAAAATAAACTAGATTTGAAAGAATGCTTACAGTATATTCTGGAATAATATGAAGTTCTTGAGCAAACAAAACTAATTAATGTGGAAAAAAGTCAAAAAACTTTTTCATGTAAGAGGATTAATTGGGAAAAAACATGAGAGAACTTTTGAAGGTGATGGGAATGCTCTATATTTTTATAGCAGTGTCTGTTACAGGTATAGCCATTTGTCAAAACTCATCAAAATTCTCACAATTTGTGCATTTTGATATATAAATATTTCCTCAAAAAACAAACTATAGGGGGGCTGTTATAATTCAAGTAGTTGAATGCCTGCTTCCCATGTACAAGGTCCTGGATTCAATCCCCAGTACCTCCTAAAAACAAAGAAACAAATGAGAAAAAAAACAACTCTCATTGGGGAGCGGATGTAGCTCAGTGGTTGAGCACCTACTTCCCATGCACGAAGTCCTGGGTTCAGTCAATCCCTGGTACCTCCTAAAAAAAAAACAAAAAAACAAAAAAACAAAACAATAACCTGCAAATAAAAAATGCCATGGATCTATATAATTCCAAATAATGTTCAAAGATTTAATTTTCATAGATCATAGTACCTTTGGTAATAGACTGTGATGTGCTCTGATGATTCATATTGAACTTGAATCCAAATTATTGAATGAAAAACAGGAAAAAATGGTTGGACAACCTTTAACCTATACAAGGATGTTTTTTAGGCAGCCCAGCTGTTTGTACTCCAGGAGGTGCATATCTTTGGTGTATAGGCAGTCCCAGGAATACCGATTCCTGAGCATAAAAATATAATTACTTCTTGGAATATGAGGGTCAACAAAGGAATCCCCAGTTCCAATACAAGCTTATAATGGCAGGGGGAAATTGTGGTTATACCATGTGATAAATCCACAGCTTCTTTGCCTGCAAATAATGGAAATGGAAACCTACCATAGTACCAAAGAAGTTTATTTTTACCATAGTTTAATTTCCTTCTCTATACTCCACTCCCTCTACAGAAGAGAGATGGATACGTGAGGAATTAGCCCAAATGGAGGAGGGAAGAATTTCTTGTTTCTCCAAAGTCAACCAGGGATTTTCTCTGTTTCTGTAAGTACTAAACTTCCATTTCTTATAAAGAGAGAATGATCATAATCGAGCCTGAATATGGTTAGAAATTCAATGATGATAAAGTGTAAGAATATTATGTACTTTTCATCGCCAAATGAAACAGTAATATTTGGACTCTATAAGTTGTCTGTGTATACAGTACAGCTGTACTTAATATCTATCGAATGGTTTTTATCTTACCTTCAACATTAATTTAATCTAAATTCTTCCAACTCAAACAGTCTTTATTTTTGGCACTCTGCTTCATGATTTAGGTGGATATTTTACTTTAAAGTTTCCTAAATAGTCAGAAGGCCCTATGTTTATGAGATGACCCAGAAAGTTGTAGTTAACAAAACTGAAGAGTAAGCATTTAATTAGAGACAATGGATTCCACTTTGGTCCTTCAAGAGAGTAAGTGGACCTTCAAGGAATTACAAATCCAGAAGACAGAAAAAAAAAAAAAAGCCATTTTAAAATATTGGCCCTTATCAAATATTTATTTAACTTTATACAAGTTTATTTTATGAACAGAAGATAATCAATTTTTCTTTCTTCTGAACCAAATGAATTAATCAAATTATATCAATAGTGCCCTCATTCTTTCTATCACCCTTTTGGGTCTTCTTGGGGAACCAAAATAATGGAGAGATGCATATGAGATTTCTAGGCCAAATTTTGACTCTACCATATTGGAAAAGTTATTTAATCTTCATAAGCTCCAGCTATCTTGCCTGTAATTAAGATAATGGTTACCCCTTGAGTTGTTATAGATATTAAATGAGATCTGAAAGCAAGTCACAGTGCTTGGCATAGATAAGCTGGGATTTGTTCTGTCTGGGTCCTGGATCAAATGACGGTTTTTTCACCAGACTCTTGCCCTCAAGTAATGAGCACTTCTCTTCTCATTTTATTTGACCTTCAGGATTTATACATACACTAAATGAGAAGACACAAAATGACCATCTCCTGCATTAAAATTCTAAGCTCATCACTTGAAGTTCTTACTAAATGTTGTTTCTGATTACTTGGTTACAAAGAAAATAAAGATATGAAAGACTATCATTGTATATTGTTTTAATAGTCACAATAAAAGAACAATTATTATCCCTCATTTTTCCATCCATTCAGAGAGCAATATTCCTCAGAAAATACGCATATGTCAAAGACAGCTACTTTCCACAGAACATTGAGCTGTTTATATAGGCTCATCAAGTGCCTTTTAAAAGACATTACATAATATTTAAAAGGGTTCTTTTTTCAAGAAAATATAATAAGTAAATTAGGAAATTGACAATTAAATTTAAATGTTTATCTTGTTTCATATCAAATGAACTAAATGAATATTTTTAAAAGAAGAGTCAGGACAATGAAACTATAGAATGATATTTTATTTGTGGCTCATCTTCTAAAGCATAAATAAAAATATTTTGAGCATATATTGAAAATGATATGGTGCAGTCTTTAGTGGAAAAAAATAAGAAATGTCAATGATTAATCTTGTTAGATTTTCATATATCAAAGTCACCTGGAATGTGATTATAATTCAGAAGTAGATAAGATATCATTTGTTACAAAAAAATTAAAGCATGTTTATAATTTGTACTAGTCCCATCATTATATATTATTAAAAATCGATTAAAAAATTTTTTATAGGAGAGGAGGTCACCAGGACAACAGCATATTTACCAGTTAAATTGAATCAATGTGGGCCATTTAACAACATATTTTAAAGAAAATAGTCTCTGATTTCTTAAAATGTACATATTATTCATGGTAACATCTGGGCATTTAAATACTTAAATTTCAAAAAATCTAGTCCCATGAGTAAAATCCACCATAAACATGACAATAAATCCATCCACAAGCAAATTAATTTTATGTTGCCTAATTTTTATATTATTTCTCTACTCATAAAGTTTTGAGTAAAATATGAAATTATAGTGCCTACTATATAGTTAGTGGGCACACAGAATAAAGTATTTCCACAGGCATTAATTTCACAGTTTTGCAACATTTTAATGCCCCTTCTCAATATCCTAAGCAACTCCTGTAAGAAAATAAAAACAAATATGCAGTTTGGCCATTTTTTTAGTAATTTATTTTGATAGAAAGACTTCAGTGCATATATGGTGGTTGGCTTTAAATAACAAGCTACTTCTAGAGTCTATTGTCAATGTTTATTTATAAACAAATATGATTAATTTAAATCAGTTGGCTCCCGGTAGTACTTCCAGTAATGGAAAATTATCATAAGCCAATATATCTTGATTGCAACACCCTGTACCTTTATTGTCTGTCCCGGTTCTTTTCACATGTCTATAGTGAAAAATTAAGTCACTTACAGAGGTATTAGAAGACACAAAATGGGACCAACGTTGTCTGGAACAAATCAAAATTTCAATGTCTCATAAGATAATTTGAGGGCTTTCATTTTGCAATACTTCAACAAACAATTGGATCCAATAGATTTTTCATTTACCAGTCCAGTCATTGTATCTTAATGTAGACAAAGCATGAAATAAATTAAAAGTAAATTGAAGCATACGTTGAAAGTCCTTGATTCATGAAGAAACCAGTCAGAAAACGTTTAAAACTCGAATAAAAGTCAAATATTTATATTGTTGGATTTGCCAGCATAGGTGGATTCTCAAGAAAGACAACACATTCCAAACGGAGTGTTCCATTCTCCTCTCAACCCCATTCATAAAGTGCCTTTCTGTTAAGCAATGGGATCATCCTGCCTGGTTAATGAATATAGGCTGATGTGTAGCGTTAACTGGTTGTACATACAAACGAGAAAGCATCATTCATCTGTACTTAAAAACAAAACTTAAGGCAGAGGCACCCTTGCACTGCTGTCGTTTGCATTTCTTGAAGGAAGCAAACCTAAGAATCTGACTGAAATGAGGACTCAGAATGTACAACAAATGGGCACATCACACAAGAAAGCTCAAAGGGAGTTTTCCGAAACAGAGGAGTAAACCAGTTGTGTGGACAGTGATAAAGAGCTGCCATAGCACTGGGATGAGCCAAATCCGAACGTGTATGCCATTTTTCGCTGATACTACTAAGGCCAGAGATGAAGAAAGAGAGGTTTGGGTACCCTAACATTGGCTTCACCTTTCTTAACGCGCTCTTATCCACGCAGAATTCTATCTATTCCCCGACTCCAACGGAGAGCTCGGAGACCACAGACCTGGCTGATCTTCAGTGCATTTGTACCGCGAACAGAAACCGGGGAAGCCAAGAGGGCAGATCAATGCCAACACGAGATACATGTTCCTCTGACTTTTGTTTGATAGGGTTTTCATTTTAGACAGACACTCTCACCCTCCTTGAGGTGCCCGGGAAGATAATGAATACCCCTACCCTCTCCAAGGCAGCCACAATCACAGCCACAAAGAGCGCAGAGGAACCACCTCTGCCCCAGGACCGAGTCACGGAGCCGCGTCTCCGCGGGTGGCCGCCTAGATCTTCCCTTCGGTAGGACACAGTTTGTGCCTAGAGCGAGGGGAGAAGCATCTCTCTCTATTCCTCCTGAGACCACACTTTCTTTATAGACCCACCTGCATGGGCGCTTCGTGTCTCATTGTTGACAAAATGTCCTTTATCTTTGGCTAGGAAAGCGCTGGCACGGACGCCTGGTCACGCATGCACAGCCGGAGCGCTCCACGGTCCACACACTTGGGGTTTGCTAACCGGCTCCAACATCAGCACCAGAGCTGTCCCCGTCTGGCGCCGCACACGCGTACTGGCCTGGAGCCCCATGCGCTCATGGGAGGTGTAGTTTTGTCCTGCGGGACTTACGGGGAAAGGGGCGAGCCGCGAACTACATCTCCCGACAAGCAAGCACAAAACAGCCTCTCTCCTTCAGGCGGCCTCTGCCACTGAGCCTCCCTCCCTGCATTTACTGCTCTCCACCTTCCCAGCCCATTTCCGTGCACCACGCAGGCGAAAGTGACCCGAACCCGTTTCAGCTGGAATTTTTTCTTAGCTAACTGTCGCCTTCGGAAGCCGCATTGTGATTTCCTAGTTAGAAAACTCTACGTGTGCTAATTCCCAATACAAAGTCTGAGCTGGGTACTCTCCGCACCAACGGCATCGGCAAAGTTTATACATTTTTATAGACAGAGTGGGGGTGGTTTTACAATTACATTCAACAAACTCGGGGGGAGGGTGGGGAAGACAAATGACACGCAGATAAGGAAAGAGATTTACCTGCACGATTGCATTGAGAAGGCGCGCGCGCACACACACACACACACATACACAAGTCCATCAAAGCGAGATTTCGCGCTAAGCATGCTCCGGGACCCTATGGGGCTTACCTTTCCATACAGCTCCATTGCAACTCGAGGTTCGGAAATTCTCAGTAAGCTCGCTCGCTACAAAAGGGTTAGGGTCTTAGACAAGAAGCGGGGCTACGCTGAAAAGGCACAACACAATGGAAAGGGTGGGGGTGGAGGCTGGCTGAGGCAGAAATGAGGGACGGGGAGAGGGCAGCTGATTTAGATGGATGGCTTCTTTCCTCTGGAGGGGAAGCGTGTAGTCTTCAACTGGCAGCTTCAGAGAAAGGGCTAGGAATCTCTTAGGAAGTGCCGGAGGCGCGACCGAGCTGAGCAGCCCCTCCCCGGGTCCCTCCTTCAGGCACCTTCCACCAGTTATTAGCGCGCACACACCGCAGCCGCTGGCCGCGGGCTGGAGCGCTGATAAGGCAAAACAAGTCCTGAAATGAACACATCCATCACCAGAGTCCACAAGCACCGTCACGGAATGAGATGGGAGGCCTCTATTAGGTTATCCTGTCCTTTCTTTAAAAAGAGTCGTTCCTTACATTACAATCGTACTCCTCCCAGACTGGTCCAAAAATGGTTTTGAAATCTCTGAACTGTACTTTTGTTACACTTATTTTTTCTTTTCCCCGCAGCTGATTAATATGTATTACTATCTTTATCCTCTTTACCAACCTAGAAACTCCTTGCTTTGCTCCAGAGTAAATGTTACTGGGTCCAGCAATGATCCCTGTCTTGGCATGAAGTCAAAATGATGACATTGGAGGCAGAGTGGAAAAGGAATGTTCCTGGTATTGGCGCAGAGGCATGAAAGAAATAACTTGAATCAGCGGTTTCATTGCATTAGACAAAGCAGTAGAACAAGGTTCTGAAACTTAAATGTGCATGACCATCTCTCGGAGGGGTTAAAACTCATACACTCCAGCCTTAGGTAGACATCTGATTCACTAGACCATTTCCAGGAATTAGCATTTTAAACAAAACCCCAGCAAATCTAATGCAAGTGGTACCTTTGCCATAATTTGAGAAACATTGCCTTAAAAGAATATATATATGTATATACATCTATATACCTATATACAGGTATATATGACTTTTTCAAAGGTACAAATTTCAAAAATTTCTCAGCATTGACTCAACAATGCAACAGTCATGTATTGTGAACCTGTAAAATTCACAATGTCCCATTAATTCTCAGTTTTTTAGAAACCATCGCTGAACTGTCTTCCTGGAATCAATGAGAATTGACACAATACTACCCAAACGTAGTATTATTGCAATTAATGAGAACTGACACAAACTACCAAGGTAGTTTTCATAACTATTCAGAAAATGCATTTAAAGATGTTCACTTCATAGTTGAGGATTATGTGATGGTTGAAGCATTTTCATTTAAATTAGCTAATAGCCAATACAACTGAAAGGCAAAAGGAAATCCAAAGGTAATGATTCAATGGTAACAGCTTATTAGAAGTAAAACCTCTGCTTTTTTTTTTTTTTTTTTTTTTTTGCCTAGTTAAAAAGAAGGCTGGGAAATTTAGTCTTTATTCTGGGTGCTCATGTGCCCAGATGAAAATCAAGACTTCTATTTACAAAGGAAGAAGACAAGCGCAGGTATTAGGAGACAGCCGGCAGTCTGCCACAAGGCATCGGGGGGTCTGTAAGGAAAGTTAGCTGCTTCTTCCTCTTTGCAATTTTACTGAAGTATAAATGTTTAATCGTTTTTAAAAAGTGCCTATTCCCAGGGATCTCTGTAATTTAACAGCAATCAAACCCCTAAAAGGGATTACCCAAAGGTTAGAATATTCTGGCTCTTATTGAGGAAAGAGGGAAAAAAAGGAAACGCTTTTGTACTAATATATGAATCTGGGTTTAAGAGTTGATATTAAAAGATTCAAAAATGCAGAACACAACTAATTGAAGAAGAAGGGACCACTGATTATGTAACATGACCTTATCACCATCTTAGAGTGCAGAGCAGGCCCTAAATCCCCAGAGGCCCAGAGAAAGTAAAAGACATACCCAGGCCCACACAGTTCATTAGAGGGATAGCTGAGATTAGAACTCTTAGATCTTTTTGTCTTCGGGTTCCATTTTCTTTTTCACTGTCCCACATCATTATTCATTATTGATGGACTTTATCTAATATTTATCTAATATTCGCTGATATTTACTTTGCTTTTGTATTTATCTGTTTATCTACAATTAACTTGTTTTAAGTAAGTATTCATTAATAATGATGATGTTGGTTAAATAAAAAAGAGCAATATGTATTTTGTTTCCACCATTGTCACTATCTCTCTGTTAGAATTTACATTGAAAAATAAAAATTACTGAGACTTGGTGTGACAGTTTGAAGCTTTTCATGGATTCCAGAAAAGATCATGTTCTTAAAACTAATCCACTCCTATGGGTGTGGGACCCTTTGATTGGATTGGATTCAGTTAGAGGGACTTTAATTAGATTACTTCCATGAGGCATGACCCAGAGTGTGTCTTGTCCTCTTGCTGGAGTCCTTTATAAACAGAGGACTGAAAGCAGCAAACACACAGAGAAAAAGCAGCAGAGACAGAAAACCCCCGAGAGGCTGAGAGAGAGTTCCTGGAGGCCAGAGACTGGGATCAGCAGAATAAAGAAGCAAGGAACCAGACCTAAGAGAGAGGCTAAAAGAGATGAAGCCCAAAGGAGAGGGGAGAGGCAATCTTATGCCTGATTGCCCACAAGCTGAGCTCCAAGAGAAGGTAAGCCTGGAGTAGAAGATAGAGACCCAGACTGGAGAGCTGCCATTGTGTCTTGCAACATGGCAGGAGTCTAGGATCGCCAACAGTCGACCTTCAGTGAGACAGCATCTCTGATGATGCCTTGAATTGGACATTTTCACAGCTCAGAATTGTAAGCTTTTACCACTAATAAATTCCCATTATAAAAGCCAACCCATTTCTGATATATTGCTCTGTATTAGTCAGCCAGAGATGTGCTGATGCAAAATACCAGAAATCTGTTGGCTTTTACAAAGGGTATTTATCTGGGGTAGAAGCTTACAGTTACTAGGCCATAAAGTGTAAGTTACTTCCCTCACCAAAGTCTGTTGGAGCAAGATGGCTGCCAACATTTGCCAGGGTTCAGGTTTCTTGGGTTCCTCTCTTTCTGGGGCTCTGTTTCTTCCTGGCAGCCCCTCTAGTTTCTCCACAAGGTCAGCTGTAGACCAAGAAGCTCTTTAGGATTTGCCTCTCTCCACAAGGCCAGCTGTGAACTGTCAGGCGAACAGCTCGTGTCTTTTCCCAGGACCTTCTCACCTTCCTCACTACCAAGCTCCTCTGTGTACTTACTTCCTGGGGCTCCAGCTCAAAAACTCCAGCATCAAAAAACTCCAACTCTATCCTTTGCCATGTCCTTTATCTGTGAGTCCCCACCCACCAAGGGGTGGGGACTCAATGCCCTACTGCCATGGCCTACTCAAAGCCCTAATCATATTTAATTAAGTAAAAGTAAAACCTCTGAATCCAGTACACTCTAATACGTGCAGAGGAAAAGACCAGTTTACAAGCATAATCCAATATTTCTTTTTGGAATTCATTAATAATATCAAACTGCTACATGCTCCCAGTTGCTTTTAACAAACTAAAACGCTTGGTATATGGGATAAGGACATCCCTGGGAATTCACTTCTTCACTCACCCAAATCTTACTCAAATCCACAATGAAAGACTATGGCTGGGAATCTAATCTTTGATATTTCTGAGACTGTTTCCCATTAAGCAGGAGGCTTTTCTTGCCCAAGCTCTATTACCTTTGTCTGGCTTGCTATACTGTGGCTGGCTTTGAACTCAATTTTATACAGCGTCCACGTAACAAATGCTACTGATTGTCTCATGTTCTCTTTGGAAGGAATTAAACAATCCCATGGCATTATTAATCTTTTTGAAATTAAAAGAAAAACTATTTTAACTCATTCTTTCTTATGATGTTTTTAATATCACAAATAATTATTATAAATGAGAGCATTCATACGAATAAATAAAGTCACTGTAACCAAATGAAAAAAAGAAGATGCTTTCTTTCTCTAAGATAATTATGGTACTATTAATGATAGTTATCCTTTCTTCAATACCTACTCTGTGGTAGGCACTTTGCCTAAATGACTCCATTCAATACTCAATGGTATTGCAAGATGAGCATTACTAACCTTATTTTAGAAAGAAGGAAACTAATAGAAAGGTTGAGTATTTTACTTAAGGACACCTAGCTAGTAAGATGCATGGTCAGGATTTAAAGCATGGCTATCTAATTCCAAAGTCAAGGCTTCTAACTATAGTTTTTCCTCATACAAATTAGTCTTGCTTCAAAATAATATAATCTCTTTCAAAGATGTTTAACTGGAATGTGTTGTTGTTGAGCTTGCTTGGGAACAAGGGTGTTAATTTATAGCCCTCTTTGGAATGACTGGGTTTCTTATATCTTTTCATACAACACTTTTTAATTTGAAAACTGTTCACATTTTCAGATAAATACTGATGCATTTGATTCATTAGATATATTATTATTATTAAGGAGCTTTTTATCTAATTTAGATCTTTCAATGAAGCACATATATTATTATATTTCCACTTCAGAGAAGAAAGTTTTAGAATAAGCAGATTATAATTATTCAAATCATGAGAAAAACAGAGGAGTAATAAATAATGATCCTCAAATTTCTTACAGATTCCTTATTCAGCTACTGGTGACAGACTGGTATCCTTGGGTAGTGGTTATACAACCTACATCTTTATTAAGCCTTGGTGTACCTCTAAAGAGAGAGCTATCATTATCTTTTAAAAAATCATTATTCTTGTAAAACTATTAAAAAGCTAGTAACAGTTTTATAATCAAGGCCAAGATTAACTATGTGGAGTTTAGATATTAAGCTTTCCACGTGGAGGCTTCTGACCTGTCAAAAGAAAGGTGATCCAACCCATTGACATTGAGGACAGACAGTGGTCCTGGGCAGCATCTCTCAGAGGCTTTGCAATAATGTGGTATGTGTATGATGGGCAATAGGGATGGAGACAGTGATTTTGAAGAGCATGCTATTGGCATTCAGCCAGAGTACCTACACAGCCAGTTTCCAAGCCTTCATTAGAATCGGTGACTGAGTTACCTAAGCATAGCTCTAAGCTAAGCTTATATCTCAGAGCCAAGTCAAGCTAGGAGCATTATTCAAGCTTCTATTTGAAGATGCTTTTGTAACTAAACAGAGAACTATTGCTTATGTAAGGGTCATTAGCAAATGAATTAACAAAATGCATCTTTCAAAGAGTCATGGCACTATAAAGAAAAATGTGCTTTAATGGGCATCTATTGTCCTGAACGTCCATAGCATTTAAAAAATGACAGACTACTGTACCAAGAAAAGATCTTATGGATAATCTAACTCAATTTTCCCACTTTATGGGTAAGAAGGTAGATCCCAGGAAAAGGAAATGACCTGCCTAAAGGCCCACAGGTCATCTGATGCTGCCAAAGTGCTCTGACAAATATGTGACAAAAGTAATTATTCTGAAAGTATATTGTAATTTATTATAATTGATTTTATGCATATCAATAATTTTCAATAAGTTATTTTTAGTTTTACCTATTATAATTTAAAATGTAGGGTTAAAAAGGGATAAGACATCATCCTCATCCTCCTGGGGGCTCCAAATTAGTAAAGAAGACCAGATATACAGACCAGTGATAGAAAAAAATACAAGACAGTGGCAGAGAGAACACAAAGCAGTGCCTAATTAGCTGCCAGCCCACTCTTATCATCAGTAACTGCTAAAGATTCATAGGAGAGAGCAATCAGTTCAAGGTTATTCTATAGAGAAGTAAATTATACCTTTGTATATATTTAAGAAGGTCGTCCAAAGATAAATGTAGGAGAGACATAGACTATGAGACCTTCAAACAAACTTAATGATTACTTTGTTCTGCTTTCTTTGTTTGCAGATAAAGAAATCTAGGACAAAAGATTCATAATGACTGATTTAACGTTACACCAATTAGTGACAGAGTTCTTTGTAAGCACACGTTTCAACTTTAGACTTAACCACTTACCCGCTATTTCATAACTTTACCATACTTTTTTTTCAGAAATCATGGAATTACCATACATTTGTTCAGAAGTCAAAAACCTCATCACAGAAAGATTTGAGATCTGATGTTTATCTCCTCTTTACTGGTTAAGGAATAAGGTATAAGATCCGAGAAAAGTTGACGAATAGTGCCTTCTCCCTCAAATAAGGTCTTTGAAAATATTTCAAATTTTATCTTTTTAAAAATATATATAACACATCAATTAAGCTACAGAATCAAAGTTTTATTATTTTTCTCATTAATATTGAATTTGACCCAAGTCCACACATATTAAGATGGTCATAATGTACAGTATTGTCTGATTTGACAGGAGTGGGGTGGGGGCGGGGGAAGAGGTTCTCCATCCTTCCCCTTTTGGATAGCACAAGAACCCTGAAGCATGGCAGGATAGGAAAATGGTGGACCCAGGACATCTTCCTCACTCTTTGATGGTCACTAATGTTACTCATTTACATGTCAACATGACCTATTTATAGGCTGGTAGTTCCATTCTCTCCAGGCCAAGTTAAGGCACAGAGGTCCTGATCCAAGTCCTAAGATCACAGGCACCTAGTTTATCAGTTAATCTTGCTGTGTAACAAGCAGTCACAAAATTTAGAGATTTAAACATCAACCATTTATTTAGTTCATGATTCTGTGGGTTGGCAATTGGGTCTGGTCTTGGCTGAGTGTCTTTTTCTGTCACTTACGTATCTGCAGCAAACTATAAGTCAGCAAAGCATGTCTGCTTCTTGGAATTGTCTGTCTGATGGCTGGGAGTTGGGGCCAATATGTTGCCTGGGCCACATGTTACTCATCTTTCAGCAAGCTGTCTTGTATTTGTACACACAGAAGCTTTTCAGGATTCCAAAAGAGAGTGGGAACACACAAGGCCTCTTGAAGTCTGGACTCAGAACAGGTATGACATTGCTTCTGCTCCACTATTTTGGCCAGAAAAGAGTTACAATTCAGCTCAAATTCAAAAGATGGAGAAGTAAAGTCCACCTCTTGATGTGAGGAACTACAAAGTCCCATTTCCAAAACACATAGATATAGGAAGGTGTGCAGATTGTGTCCAGTATTGCAACCTCCCCCCCGCCCCCCCAGCCAAGCAACCATCCACATCAAGGCTCTCCCACTTCAGAGGCTCTGCATTCAAGTGAGCTTCTGCCTCTGCTGCTCTTGAAACCACAACTCCCACAGCCTCCCTGGTTCCAGGCTATCTGATAAATCTCATAGGATCCCCTTCAACCCTCAATCACAGAACTTCTGCTGACAAATTTCCTCTTTGACAATCCAGTTTTATTATTTACATGGACCTAAACCTTTAATAATAAAGATGTGCTCAGGAAATTCTACCTAGTGTACCCCAAACAGCTGATTTATTCTTGTTCTGGTTGTTAACTATTCCTGAAAAATAAGGAAGGAAGGATTCTTAGACAGAAGGACTCACAGGCCTTGGCACTGCTATTGCAAGGAGAGAGCACTTTTCATTCTTCCTTAATCAATTTCTTACTGAAAAAAAAAAAAAAAGAAAATTCGGTCATTTCTCAATAGGTATTCCATCATATTAAATTCTCAGGTCATTTCCCAGCCACAAAATTTATTTAAAAATGTGAACTAGAAGTGTTATCAATCATTTCCTAAACAAATGTTTGTAGGCAATATTTCATCTGCAAAGATGTTATCTATGTCAAGTAAATCTTACCACTCACAACTTAATTTTTTTCTTCCAAATGGTCCTTTAGCTCCTTCATAGTCTGAGGCTATGTGTGCTCCTGAGAGGAGGAATTCATATTATTATAACGTACACTTTTAACTCTATATGAAACATTATAGTTAAAGTACACTTTTCTTTATAGTGTCATAACTTTTTGAAAGATACATTTTCTTAATTTATTTGCTAATGACCCTTACATAAGCAATAGTTTTCTGTTTAGTTACAACGTCGTCTTTAAGGAGAAGCTATTAAACTCTTACAAATCACATTAAGCACAGATTCCATCATAGTATAGATTAGTATTATGTCTTTAAGAATGACAGAGTGCTCTATAAGAAGGCAGAGAAAGAGTAGGAGAGTCATATTTATCTGACTTATTTTATATTAGGCTCTGTGCTAGATATTTCACACAGTTTAACTTAATGTTTGCAATAGCAAGAGGTAAATACAATTGTCTTCTGTATCAACAGGAAAAGAAGCCACAGTCAAATTGGGTAATTCGTAAAGAATTTAATAAAGGGACTATTTACAAAGCCATGGGCATAGCTAATGGAAATCAACAAGGAAGAGTACGTTACCATGTGGCTAGCTGTAGCAGGGAGTCTGTGACAATGTCTAGCCTGAAGTATCAATGCTCAGGAAGAGAGCACTTACTGGAACCAGGAGAAACTGCTGATTGGAAATAGGGCCACGCTTCATTGGAAGGAAATAGCTTACCCTTCCAGATCTATCTCCTGCTACCTCCCCCCTTTCTGAACTCAATCAGAAGCCAGAGACGTGGGACCCTGTAGATGTAGTGCATGTACTTAGTCTGCTCTGACCTAGAGTAGGGTATAGAAGGGTGGAAAAGAATAGATAAATAGGGCAGGCAGGATATAAGCACATCCCCCATGGTAAAGATGGGAAAATTGAAGTCAAAGGAAATGATAAGTTTCTTAGGTTACAGAGGCAAAACAGAACTTAAACTCAGGTCTTTCTACTTCTCTTTGTATTGTATGCACTAACTGCCCTATCGAGTTTGTAAAGAGAAAAAATATATTTTCATCATAAGGAGTATTTTCCAAAATTCCAACTCCATTCCCATCATTTTACTTTCACATCCCAACACTATACTGTGAGGGTTCATTACATTTCAACCAGAACCTTGAGTAACCTCTGTATACCATCTCCCTGTCAGCTACTCTATTATTTCCTAACGTATTAGCTTCCTAGGGCTGTTATAACAAATTACCACAAGCTTGGTGGCTTAAAGAAACAGAAATTTATCCTTTCACTGTTCTGGAGGCCAGAAGTCTGAAATCAAGCTGTCACAGGGTTGGTTCCTTCTGGAGGCTCTGAGGAAGAATCCATTCCATGCCTCTCCCCTAGCTTCTGGTGGTTTCCTACAATTCTTGGCACTCCTTGGCTTGTACATGTACCACTCCAATCATTGTCTCTGTCTTTATGTGGCCTTCTTCTCTGTATCTCTGTGTGTCCAAATTTCCCTCTCCTTTCTCTTATAAATACAGGAGTCATTGGATTTATGGTCCACTCTAAAGCCAGGATGATTTCATCTTGATATCCTTAATTAATTACATCTGCAAAGACCCTATATAATGAAGATCATATTATGAGGTTCTGGGTGGATATGAATTTGAGGGGGAAATTATTCAACCCATGACACCTAATATGAACAATTCCACTACTGAGGGTTTTATTACTCAAGTCAACAAATATTTATTAACTACTTAAGATAGGCCAACAGCCATTTTAGGCACAGTAGAGAATACAATTGACATATATGAAATAGTCTGTACATTTAAGTGCTTTTAATCTTGTAAAAAAAAAAAAAAGGCACTGTATCCTTCAGAAAAGCCCAGACCATGCCTGACTTGTTCATCGCTTTTTTAATCAATACCTAGAATAGTGCCTGGTCCATAGTAGGCTCTCAACAAATGGATGATGAATTAATGAATGGTAAAGAGATATAAAATACTGGATATCAAATAGAATGAAGCTCAAAAATGTGTGGCACACATGCATAGTAAAGGATTAGAAGGCCCGGAAACAGATAAAGATGGGGAGGATCACAGCAGACAGAGGAAGTTTTGTCAATTATGGGGACATTGAGAGGAGCCTTGAAAGATAAACAGGTATTCATAGATATAAATGGCAAAGTGTCTTAGTTTGCCAGGGTCACTTTGGCAGATACCACACACTGGTTGGCTGAAGCAACACGAATTTATTGCCTCATGGTTTTGGAGGCTAGAAGTCCAAGAACACGCTATCAACAGGCCATGCTTTCTCCTGGAATCTGTAGTGTTCTGGTGATGGCTGCCATAATCTTTGGAGTTCCTCTGCTTGCATCTCTGCCCCCATCACATGGTGATCTTCATTCTCTGGTTTATTCTGTCTCACTTACTACCACCAAACTTCCTCTGCCTTATAAGGCCTCCAGTCACATGGACTAAAGCCCAACCTGATTCAATTTAACCTTCTCTAAATAGGGTGTTTGACGATCCTATTCACCAAAGAATCCACACTTTGACTAATAATAACATGTTCAATGATCCTATTTATAAATGTGCTCACATCCACAGGAATGCATATTGAGACTCGAACATATCTTTTGTGAGATGCATGATTTAATACTCAACAGAAGGCATTTGGTACTTTAGGCTTGAGGGAGAAATGGCTCGAGGGGCTTGTTTTTCCATAGGAAATTAAGGCAACCTGATCAAAGGGAAAATTTTGTTTAGGAGGAGCCCCTCGCCCCCATGCCTCTTCTGGGCCTGCATGGTTTTCTCTCCCTCTCTCCCCCTTCTCCCACTCTGGAGGACCTTTTTTCCTCAGCGATGTCTGCTGTTTTAGATCTATCATGTTGAGAAAAACCTGCCCGTCTAGACTCCCTTCTCTGTTTAAGGCTTTGTTTGGTGGCTTCTAGCACTAATCTGTTAATTAATTTGTTTGTTTTAACATCTCAGCTTTGATGTCACTCCCTCTATGAAGTTTGTCTTGACCCTTCTAGGTTTCAAGTACAATCTCCTACCCATCCCACCCCAACCCCATGTGTTCCTATAGTGTGTGGAGCTTCTGTCATCACAGTACTTCTCAGGGTATATTGGGATGTCTTGTCTAAAGGCCTCGCTTTCCTCAGTAAGTGCCAGGAGGGTTGGAGCTCTCTCACTGTTACCATATGATGGACAAATGACTGCATTACCAATATGCTATGGGGGAGGATTTTAAGCTGTTGTGTTCATCTGACACTACTCATCTATTCCCAAATGCTGTATTCCAAACTGATGAAGATGTTTATTTTATGAAGAGTCATTTGGAACCCTGAAAATTACACTGTAGTTGTTTGTAGCCGGGAATAAGTCTGGCTTGGTCTGTGTACTAGAGTGACCGACCATCCCAGTTTGCCCAGGACTGAAAAGTTCTTGGTATGTAGGAGTTTCAGTGCAAAACCAGAAAAAGTCCTGGACAAACCAAAAGCAGGGTGAGGTGATGGCCCTACTAGGAAATGAGAAAGAAATAATAATAAGCTTCCTTTTTGCTCTGTACTAGGTCTGTAAATCCTGAGGCTAAGTTAGTGCTGCAAAATGTAATTTCTGATCCTCGCCTTTTCATTCCTTGACTAATGGAACATTATGTCTTAGTAGAAAAGCACTCACCCTGTGAATAGTAGCCAGTTGAGGCTGAGGATTCTTGGACTTTGTCAATTTATGCTGCTTTTAACATACCACAATAACTGGCTCTCTGAAAGACACCCATTATGCCTTGTGATATAACTGACTGTAAGAACTTTTAAGCAAGGAGTTTTCTCTTTAGATGTTTCATGACAGATGGATTTATAGGAAGTGTTTTTGTGGTTGTTGATCTGTTGTTCTTAACTCTGAGAAGCTACTTGAGAGAGAATTACTTTTATCCCTCAAAAGAGATATTGGATAGGAACATAGCACTTCTGCACTATTTGAAGTGAAATAAAGTGTATTGAATTTCCGTCCAACTTGCTCCATTATTTCTTTACTGAGTTCCTTGTTTCTGTTTGTAGTAAAGAGTAGTCGACGGGTGGTAGAACAAAGGTAAAACTTCACAAGATTTTGAACAACTGATTTTCTTATGCAGGAAATGAGATGGATGGAATACGTAATCTTGGAAGTATGCTCCAGTCTAGCACTAGAAGCCTGAAGAGAGGCAGTTACATCAGCTCTTTCATTAACCTGGAATCCACAAAATGATTATAAGTTTAACTCATGCAGCTCACTTTAGGGAACAGTGGGAATAAGGACACACAAGAAAAAGTTTGACCCCCTATGAATTATATATGCTTGTAAATGATTGAGGTTTAGATCATTGGCTTATTTGTTGTCTCATTCTTATGGCCCACAGGTACAAATAAGACAAAGCTAAGCCAAAAGTCATTGTTTCTGGCAGAATTCTACCTGTACATTTAATAGTTGACATTTTGGTAGAGTTTACTAAACTTTCTACATGTACTATTTTATCATTTTTTCCTCACATAAAATTCACAAGGCAGATTAATAATGGCCGCTGCTTAGAAGTGAGGAAACCAATTAGGGCATGGGAAGATAAAGAAGGCTGCTTTTCTCTAAGTAGAAAATGTTTGCATCCCAATCCCAGTGGTCTGACCCAAGAGCTACATGCTATCAGCCATGCCTCAGGTCTTTTGTGTGAGTGAACAAGAATCCCTGCCCTTTTATGATGAGTAATGGTCCGTAGGGTAGTTTTTGAAGTTCTTGGGTAATTTCCTGCAACATGAGAGAGGTAGGTTTGGTACTTGGCTTTGTAACCTCAGAATTTCTTGTTTTCTGAATTGTCAAAAAAAATTACTCCCAAACCAGCACACAAATGGTCTATGGTCCTTATTAGGTACATGTTCAGAAATCATATCTTATAGAAGTTTCCTGTCCAATATTTCAATCCTAACTTCTACAACCTAAATTTTGAATAAAGGAAATAATCAATGAAAAATATAATGAAAATAGAAGTACAACGTGGAATAAACATTTTAGAGCATGAAAATACATATTTACTTATGGAAAAGTATGTATGTTCTGAGGTTCATTAGGTTTATGATATTATACACAGAGCCCATATGTTCCTTTTACAATTATGTTTATGTCCAAAGAAAATAATACTTTCCCTTTTCTTTATTAGTTCTGTCACATTGTATTCAAGTTGTTTCAAATAGAAAGATGTGGTATCATAAAATTTCAGAAGAAAAAATAAAGTAATAATTTTATCTGTGTAGCAACTCTGATCCAGGCATTATTATTATAATTTCAGTTTTATAGATGAGGAAACAAAACCAGATAAAGTGACTTGCATAAATTCATGTCGCAAATGGAAGACTGAAAACTGGAGTCCAGTTTTACAAAAGAAGCAATGATTTATGCTGGGTGTGATAAGCATTCTAGGAAAGACAAGATCATTCCCTGAGTCATCACTCCAGAACTTGCACTGCTATGGGAAACAAGCAGCTAGAACCATGGAGAAATAAATGTTGCCACTAAAAAGGAGACACTTAACATGTAAATCAGGAAATTCACCAAGGCCCTGAGACTTTTCCCCTGAGACCATCAGACTTTTTTATCCAATCCTCAGTCCGCATGTTCTCTCCACTGATGCTGGAATTCTTCTAGATTAATTGAATTCATCTGGATGAAAATAAAATAGTGCTTGGGAATGATCTTTTTTTTTTTTTTTTTTTTTTAGGAGGTACCAAGGATTGAACCCAGGACCTCATATATGGGAAGCAGGAGCTCAACCACTTAAGCTACATCTGCTCCCATGAATGATTTTTAAGCAAAATGATTTGCCTTGTGGCAGGAAGGCCCTGGCAACTCAAAGAGATATCTGATAATTATAATTAATAAAATAATAAGAACAATACCTTCTTATATGGAGGTATTTTCCATTTACAAATTACTATCATGTTGATTAGGTCATTGATTCTCAGTACAACTTTTTAGGTAAAAGATAAGCTGTTTTTAATCTAGTTATGTACTTCCATCGTTGAGGTTGGGCTAATGAGACATATAGGTGAATTCTTCTCGTACTGATGCATAAGTTTATATATAAGAATAAATTGCAGGGTACTTTTTGTTACTGTTGCATTAACCACTGAATTATACTGCTGTTTCTCATTAATTCTTTGTAACTGATAGTTATGATCCTGGTAACAAAATTTAGTATTTGTAGAAATTTGAAGTCTCCAAAATAATGTTCCCTTATTTTAATTTTATTTGATGGCACCAGGAGAGTCTGGAACCAAAACAGATTGTTAACTGGGGTTAACATTTATTTATTTGCTGTTTTCGGAAGAAACTATATACATTTTGTCAAAAAGTTAGTGAGCTCCCAGAAAAAAGAAAATGTTTGCTGTGGATCAGAAGCCCATTTTCATACTCATATAAACCAATATAAAGAAATAAAAACATCATTGAAGTCATGGCTCATAAAATTTGCTAAGTAGCTATTTGTTATGACTTGGTAGTTATTTGAAAGCTGATTCTTTAGAGTCAAAACAAGCGAATGTACATTCAGCTACTCCATTTTCAAGGTAAGAAACTTTGATTAGCCTTTTGACTTCTGTGAGCCTCAAGTTTCTTGTCCTGTAATACAGGATCAACATAGTTTTAAGGGTGTGTTTTTAACATATATCCACTGTAAAGAGCTATGATGATGGGATTGATGGTCAGAGGCACTGGGATGTAGTTGAGCAATCTTGGACAAATTATTGAACTTCTCTGAGCCTCAGTGCTCTCATCTGTAAAATGGGAATAATGCCAATAGCTATCTCACAGGGCTTTTTTCAGGATTAAATAAAAGGATGTACACATGTGAAAATGCTTTTCAACCTGTAAAGCACATGGTACTTAGGCCTTATTAATATAGAAGGAGAGCAGTTTTGTTACCCAAAAACCTTTTGATATCTTTGGATCCAAACTAATGTTTGTGTTCACACATGAATTGAGGAGAAAAAACTTTTATTAATTAAAGGTAGTGGTACTGTGGTAAATTAATCTGTAATCCTAAGGAAGGCCATCATCTAAGTCATGTATTGAACTTGTTTTAAAAACTAGTGTCCTTGTCAATTTTTTTCCTGGGTGCCAGGGCCGGGATTGAACCTGGGACCATATATGTGGGAAGCCAGCACTCAACCCCTGAACCACATCAGCTCCCTGAACCAGGACCGAACCTGAGACCTCCCACGTGAGAAGCAGGCGCTCAACTACTTGAGCCACATCCACTCCTGTCCTTGCTATTTTGAGAGCTCTCTTCTCTTCCCCTCCTTGAACATGTCAGATTTGCTCCAGGTTATATCCTGGTCTCTCTCTGCCCTCTTTCTACTATCTGCCTAGATATTCTCATACAGGCCCACAGCTTCAACTTCTATCTATTTAACAATGCCCCTAGATCCATATTTTTATCCCAGATCTCCTCCTGTCTTGTAGACTGCTTTCTCCAACTGCTCAATGGATACCTCCACCTGTATGCCCATGGCATACCTCAAACATAGCAGGCCCAAAAGAGTTCTCCATACTTGCTCTTCCTTCGTGTTCTGCCCCTCTATGAATGGTGCCGTCATCCACTTAGTTAGTTGTTTAGGTCAGAAATCTGAGCTTGACATTGACTTTTCAATTTCTGTCACTCCTCAAATCCAGTCACCAAGTACTGTCCACTCCACTGTCTAAATATATTGAATGATTGCTTCTATTTTCCAACCTTCATCTTCCCTCAATCCATTCTCTATATTATAGCCTGACTGATATTTCCCCAATCCAAAACTGATCAAGTATTAGATGCTAAAAACTCTTTAATGGCTTCCCCATGCCCAGCAGCTTAACATGCCCACAGGCCTTCATGACCTAGCTTCTGCTTAGTCCCATAGCCTCCCTCTCTCACCACCCCACCTTCAGGCTCTCACAAGTCTTCTGTTGTACCATGCTTCCTCTTGCCTCTAGACTTTAGCACAATGTCTTCCGCTTGGAACACTTTACCACCATCCTTCCTACAAAACCTATACACACACACACACACACATTCACAGTCTTTATTTTCTTTTTTTAAATATTTTTTTATTTTGCTCTTTCTTAGATTTATTTGAAAAAGTCCAAACAGACCATTATAAGGCAAGAGTACAATGATTTTCTTAAATAAAATTGCTTTAAAGTATATTATTCATAAATGAATATACATAACAATAAGTGTATAGTAAAAGTTGTGAACTTACAAAAAAAAAACATGCATGTCATCATACAAGGCTCCATACATCACCCTACCAATACCTTGCATTGTTGTGAAACATTTGTTATAATGTTTGTTGGTTAGAGCATTTTCAAAATATTACTGTAGCCCATGTCTTACATTTGGTGTATTTTTCCACCAAACTCACCTGATTATTAACATCCTGAATTAATTTTATATATGTGTTATAGTTATGAGAGAATGATCTCATATGTTTCTTGTTAACCACAGTCCATCTTCCACCACTGGAATCCCTGTGTTGTACAGTCCCATGTTTTGTACAATTCATTCAAAGTGTACACTCAGTGGCTCTCATTTTCATCACACAGTTGTGCTGTCATCACCTCAGTCAATTCTAGAACGTTTTCATTACTTTAAAAGGAAAAATCTCATACCCTTTATATCCCCCATTGTTGTCTCTTAGAATCAATATAATATCTTTTCTGCCATTGTTGCAAAAATATTGCAATACTACTGTTAACTATCACCTTTTGTGCCTGTCTGGCTTCTTTCACTCACCATAATATCCTCAAGGTTTATCCATTTTGTCATATGCATCCTGATTTCATATCTTTTTTTATAATTTATTTAAAAGATATTTATATTACATAAATGTTACATAAAATATAAGGGATTCCCATATGCCCTGCTCCCCGCACTGCCCACATTTGCCCCCATTAACAACATCCTTAATTAGTGTGGTACAGTCATTGCAATTAATGAACACATTTTGGAGCATTGCCACTAAACATGGTTTACATTGTAGTTTACACTCTCTCCCACCCAATTCTGTAGGTTATGGCAAGATATATAATGGCCTGTATCTGTCATTGCAATGTCATTCAGGACAATTCCCAAGTCCCAAAAATGCCCCCATATTATACCTGTTTTCCCTCTCCCTCACCTCAGGACCTCCAGTGGCCACTGCCTCTACATCAATGATATAAGTTCTTCCATTGCTAAAATCACAATAAGTCTAAAGTTGAATACCAGTAAGTCCACTCTAGTCCATAGTTCATTCCCCAGTCCTGAGGATTTGGGGAGGTGATGCCCAGTCCACCTCTAATTGAGAGGGGGCTTCAGTCCTTCATGGCTGATGGATGGGACTCTCTTGCTTGCAGTTGTAGGCTCTCTAGGTTCCTTGGTATGGTGGCTGTCCATCATCACCTCCTTGTTAGTTGTCCTGGATGAGTCCAATGAACTGGAGAGTAGGTGTTGCAACTACATTGAGGCTCAGGGCCCAGCTGGCCTATGGACAGTCCGAAGATTCAAGTCTCTTGGACGTACACCTACCAACTCCAGAACTGAGTATAGGTTCAAATAGAAGGCACCGAAGAGCCATGTGTAGGGAAACCACAACTGAGTCCTCTTTACTTTCTTAATTCGTACTTATTTTTTAACTCTCAAATTATGCTTCCCAGCCTCCAGGAAATTTTCCTTACCTGTCCCACTCCAAAGTAGGCTAGGCATCCCCCAATACATTCCATGCAATTCTACTACCATCATTAAATTACATTGTAATCTTTTAATTACTCTAATGACATCTCCACTAAACCATACAATGGTTAAGGACAAGTGCTGGGTCTGTCTTGTATTTCTGTCTCTCATCATGTGTAGGTCAGTGTTCAACCAGAGAAACAGAACCACTAAGTGATATATAGATATAGATATAGATCACATGTATACAGAGAGAGAGAAAAAAAGTTATTGCAAAGAATTGGCCTATGTGACTGGGGGTGATGGCTAGGCAAGCCTGAAATCCATAGGGCAGGTCATCAGGAAGAACAGGTTGGAACTCTTAGCATAAGCTGAAGCTGCTACACACATGTGGAATTTTCTCTTCTTTGGTAAAACCTCAGCTTTGTTCTTAAGACATTTCAACCGATTGAATCAGGCCCACCCAGATTATCTAGGATAATCTTCTCTACCTAAGTTAACTGATTATGGAATTTAATCACATCTACAAAATATGTTCATAGCGACACCTAGATAATTGTTCATTTATATAACTGGAGACTGTAGCCTAGCCAAATTGACAAATAAAACTGACCATCACACCCCATGTCTTAGTTTGCAAGGGCTGCTGTAACAAAGTACCACAGACTGGTTAACTTCATCAAAAGGAATTTATTGTCTCACAGTTTGGAAGCCTGGAAGTCTAAATTTATTGTGTTGGCAGGATCATGTTTCCTTTGAAGTCTATAGCATTCTGACGATGACTTGGCAGCAATCCATAACTCAATCTCTACCTCCATCACATGGAGGCATCACATCTGTCCCCATCTGTCTCCTCCTGTCTCCTTTCCTCCTACTATGTCCACAATTTCCTCTGCTTATAAGGACTCCAGTCAATTTGCACCAAGGCCCCCTCTGATTCAGTTTGGCCTCACCTTAACTAATAAGATCTTTGAAGATCCTATCTACAGGTGGGTTCACATTCATAGGTTTAGGGGTTAGGACTTGAATTGGTGGGGGTAGGGGCATGATTCGGTCTGTAACACCCAAGCACCTGGTGAAGGCTGAAAACTCAATGAATATGTGTGAAATGAATGGATCCATGAAATATATTCAGATGGAGAACCTCCGGGGTACATCTGAAGTATTCCACTTTATACTACTTAAGTCTGCACTATCATATTATTTATGTTTCACATCAAATCTGCTTCTTTTTCTTTTTGGCACATTTGAAAGGAAAAAATTACATGCTATTTATTGTGTTATTTATTATCCCTAGTATTTCTTCAGAAACAATCAATTCATTTCATTAAATGTTACAGACCAAGGGCTTCTTGAGGTCAGGATTATGTGCTATAATTTTTGTGCCCTCCCAGGCCTATCTTGGTTTATGTGCAAAGTAACTGTTCAATACAGAGTTGTTGAAAAGAGCTTGATAAACCAACCATGATGGCTTTATTTTAAAGATATAGATTTATAACATTTTATATTACATTTATAAATACATTCAATTGATGTTGAACTCATTGCAGTAAGTGCCTAAAAAGAGGTGAAAATACACCTGTGGGAGTAAATGCAAGATATTTTGTCAGCATTAATGCAATACAGGATTCTACACTATTATAATTATGCAATAATTCCTAGTGCAGTCATCTTTCTCTCTTACTATATTACCTAATAACGAGTCCAGGTTCACTAACATCTGTTATATATATTTTGCAATATTGTAAAAATAGTGTGATGGTCATCAAAATTAAGCTGGAATAAAAATGTTTTTATTGTAACATATTTTTTATTATGATTGGAGAAAGGAAAAGAGGAGAAAGGTTGGCATATTTCATCAATTCTAAAATGCCATCATTTGCAAAAAAAACACCCATATTTTACTTACTATTAAGAAAAAAAGAAGTTTTGCAAATCAACCAGGACTCAATATCAACTATAAGTTGTATACCAATTTCAGACATGTTAAGATGTGAAAAAAAGCATCTTTCAGAATTGGTCAAATGTGATGTGTTATCCTGATTAGCAGTCACCAGGAACCATCAGTGGATGATGCTCAGGGACCTGATTCATTTTGTTCTAAGTAGAAAAAGAAAAGAAAAATGAGTTGTCATCATGCTATGTTCATCACACGTTTTAGTCTCACCTGGTCGTTATGATTTTGTTTTTTATTTTTTCTGTATTAGTGGTGAAGAAGAACTCTTATGTATTTTAATTAATTTCCATGGTAGCTATTATTCCATCTTTGAGATGATTGTTACTATGGATGACATAAACTTACCCATAACACTCAAGGTGCCTTTGGCTTAAGAATGATTGACACGTATTTTTTTTCATAGGTGGCTGTAAAGTTTTAAGACCCTACATTCAGACTGACAAATCTTGGCTTTTCCACTTTCTAGGTATATGACCTAGGACGGGTTTATTAATATCTCTATGCTTTGTTTTCCTCATCTGGAAAATGGGGTTGACAATAATAGTACTGACAGATTATGATGATTCAATGAGTTTATATGGCTAATGTAATTTGAGAGTGTCTGAGACTTAGTACATGCTCAATAAACGTTAGGTTTCTTTAGTATCACTATCAACTATCAGAGAAGTGCAAGAACTTACTTCTAAAAATGGATTTTATCTTTTGTGATGTTGCCTCTATAACATCCAATTCACAGACTTGTGAAGAAAAACTGCCTTCCCCATTTCAGCTAGCTGTTCTGTTATTTCTTGTTAAGAAGTTAGAATGTTGCGCCTTACGGAATGAAACCCAAGCGACACTCTTGAGGGTACGGAAGAACGAAGTTTTATTATGTGCGGGCACAGAGGAGAATTCAGTATCCAAATTCTGAGCCCTGTTTCTCAATTTTCATAAGTTTACACTAAGTGGGCAAATTCCTAAGCAAGTAGGCAGGCAGGGTTACAAAAGCAGAGGAGCTGAGGTTAGCTTTCTTCCTGAAAGCAGAGGGCCATTAGGGAGGAAAAGAGTCATTATCTGTTTAGAGTTGTAAATTTCAGTTCAAAGGGGCAGGTGGGGAGTGCTTATCTTCCTGAGGTGGATTCCAAGGAGAAAAGGGGGGGAGGAGGGGAGAAAGCGACCAAGGGGAGTTTATTTTCCTAAAGCTGTGGGTTTCTGCTGAAGGGGGTTAGCGTCCCAGCACTTCTCTTATCAAGAAGATGAATTCATTTGACCAAGCCATTAATATGATAACAGCAGATGTTTTTGCCTCCCCCTTAGCCACTTTAATCTCAGTATTTTTGTGGCATTTCTCCAGGCCAAGTAATTAGTAGAAAGGAAAGAGAGTGATCTTTGTAAACAGACCACTCTGAGTTAGAAGATTGATTCTACTCAGATTGTAGCTTTGTGACTTTGGATAAATTATTTAATTTCTATGAACCTGGACTTTCTTTTTCATTTTAAAATAATTTAAAACTTCCAGAAAAGTTACAGAAGTAATACAAAGAATTCTTATATATCCTTCACCCCAATTTGCTGATTAACATTTTTCACAATGGCTTTGTCTTTTCTATCTCTGTATGTATGTATTTGTAGATATATGATTTTTTTTCTGAATTATTTGAGAGTAAATAAGGATATTCTCTTGCATGACTAGAATACAGTTACCCAAATTCAGGAAATTTGACATTGATACAATCCTATTACCTAATTTACTGTTATTATTCAAGGTTCACCAATTTTTCCAACATTGTCCTTTATTGCTATTTTTTTTTTCCAGTCCCAGATCCAATCACAAGGATCAACCATTTTATTTAGTTGTCATGTCTCTTTGGTGTTCTTGAAGAAGATTTTCATTAACTTCCTTGACCTTGACATTTTTTAAAGAGTATAAGCCATTTATTTTGTAAAATGCCCCTCAGTTTGGGTTTTACTGACGTTTCCTTAAAATTAGATTCAGTTCTCCATTTTTGGCTGGAATAGTGATGTTGTACACTCATATCATCAAATCTGAAGGCAACTTGCTCCATTAGTGAGGTTAACTTTCATCATTGGCTAAGTTACTATTTTCTTCTTTGTAATTAATAAGTAATATGTGGGAATATACTTTGACACAGTGTAAATATCCTGTTTCTCATCAAACATTTACCAACTAGGTATAGAATATATTGACAATTCTTGCTGCCATCAATTATAATTATGGTGGCTACAAAATGGTGATTTTTTTTTTTCCAAAATGGTAATTTAAAAAAACCCTCCATTATTACTTCTGCATTTATTAGTTGTCACTCATTGTAAGGAAGTCCATTTAAGCCTCCCCTATTTAGGTTTGTTCATTTGTTTCTTTTTAATATCAATGTGAGCTTATGCATTCTTATTTTTCCAATGGGTTATAATCTATTTTATCATTATCTTGATACATAAATGCCCATATTTAGTCAGTGGAAGCCCTTTCAAACTTTCAGTCCCAATTTTTAAGGAGAGGAAAATAATGCCTACTTCTTATACTAGTAGTAATGGTCAAATGAGACATATCCACACCTGTATGTGAAAGGGGAGCTGAAAAGCACTGGCATGACATGGTCTTTATAAATGGTAGGTGACAACTGGCTATTATCATTTTGTTAGCATATTCTAGGATTGTGTATTCCAACCCCACAGATCAGAGTCATACAAGAAACATTTCTTTTTTTAATCATTTATATTTCCTGATTTTTATCACTATGTGCATTGAATTAGTTGTATTAAGTGAAAGAACTATTGTTTTTGTGTTCTTGAGGGTTCTTTAATGGATTATCAGATACTCTATTTAGCAAATTAAAGGGCTGCTCCTTTCCTGAAGGCAGAGAAGAGCTGGTTCAATAGCTTTAGGTATAAAATACTTAGACCACCAGGCTGTAGTACTTAGAATGCTTTCCTGTAGGCAGAGTGGAAAACTTTCACAGGCTTTTGAATAAATATGTAGCATGTATAAAATTAAGTGTGGCCCCAAAGTCTTGAGAGGGTGGGTTTGGACTGAGGGACAGGAGCTAAAATCTTTGTTCTGTTAGAAACTATGGGGTGACTGTGCCCCTCACTCCCAGCCCTAACCCTACTGTAGAATCGCCATATAAGAACTCTGTATGTTACAGGTCATATCCATTATCCTAGAACCAATTCTTAAGGTCATAATTTCCAAGGAAATTTCTGACTAATCCAATGTCAAAGCAAAAGAACCCTCGCCTCACTATTCATCACAAACAGAACTCTCCAGAGGAGGAGGATAATATCTAAGTGGTTACTGAATATCTACCAAATGCAAAATGAGTAGAGCTCTTCTGGGTGTTTGGGTCCTATATATTTTTTAATTAAGATATAATTTAGGTCCAGTAAATTTCACCCACTTTAGTGTAGATCTCTGAGAGTTCTGATGCACACAGTGATATAACAATTACCACAATTGATATAATTCACTGTCAAAAAAACTGCACGCCCCCCTCCCCCATGCACATTTACAGTTATCCATCCCTGACTCTGCTCATCCTACCTCTGGCAACCAGTAATCTGTTTTCCATCGCTAAGGCATTGCCTTTTTCAGAATAGCATATAAATGGAACCGTGCAGCATGTCGCCTCTTGTGTATGGCTTCTATCACTTAGCATAATGCATCTGAGAGCCATCCATGTTGCTGTATGTCAATGTCAGTAATTTCTTCTTTCTTCTTGTGGAATAGTATTCCATTGTGAGGATGTACCACAACTTGTTTATCCATTGTGGTTCCCCTTTTTAATGACTAAAGATTTCTCTCTGCTCATTCTTCTTCACTCCTTATTTACTCTTCTTGCTCATCTCTATCTCCACCCTCACGTCCGTAAAAAAAATCTTGTTAGTTGGTCATATTTGAAGACATTTATTGATCCTATTTTGGGTTTGGAGCCTTATGACTATGAAGAAACTTATATTAAGCCCATTTTTTCTCTCAAAATACATTGTGGTTTTTAAAGAGAAGACTATCTCATTTCTATCACAGCTCTGCCACTTACTAGCTGTGTGACCTTGATAAAGTTATCTAATCTATCTGTGCCTGTGTTTCCTCATACATGAAATGGAGATGACAACAGTGCCTACCAACTTGAGTTATAGGTATTAAAAAAGGTAGTAACTGTAAAATGGCAAAAAAAACAGTCTAGCATATTGTAAACTCTTAACAAATGTTGGCTGCTAATATTGGGAGCCATTTTGACACGTGGGATGGTGTTGGTGGTAATGAGGAGTTTCTGTATTTCTTTACCTCTTTTTGCCTGTGGAAAGCTGCCTAATATGCCCTCATGCACTCCTTCCATCGTTCCTACTCCGATATAATTGGATTGATCCGGCTGGTGTAGAGGCTGTGTCTGGGTGAAATATGAGTTTGGCATTTATCTGATTTACACAGTCTTCTTAGCAATAGAAGCAGGGGCTTGCCTAAAAATATCTCTGCTTCAATCCATATGTGGGTTCCCAGGTCATTTGCACTCCTGTGCATGACTTGCTAGCAATTTCAGCATTATTCAGTGCACATTTTCTTTAAAAAAAAAATTTTTTTTAAAGAAGCTTTAGATTACATAAAAAATATAGGGGATTCCCATATGCCCCATCCCTCCCCCACTTTCCCACATTAACAACATCTTTCATTAGTGTGGTACATTTGTTACAATTGATGAACACATAGTGAAGCATTGCTACTAACCATGGACTACAGTTTACGTTATAGTTTACACTCTGTCCCACACAATTTTGTAGGTTATGACAAAATATATAATGGCCTGCACCCATCATTGCAATGTCATGCAGGACAATTCTAATGTCCTAAAAATGCCCTCATATTTTACCTATTCTTCCCTCTCCCTTCCCTCAGAACCTCTGGTGGCCACTGCCTTTATATCAATGATAAGAGTTCTTCCATTGCTAGAATAATAATGAGTCATAGTAGAATAATAATAAGTCTACTTTAGTTCATTGTTCATTCCCCAGTCTTGAGGATTTTGGGATGGTGATGCCCACTCTGTTTCTATTTGAGATAGGGCTTAGATCCCATGGGGCAGATTTATGGAACTATCTTACTTGCAGTTGCAGACACTCTTTGTTCCTTGGAATGGGCGTTGTCCATCATCATCTCCTCGTTAGTTGTCCTGGGTGAGTCCAGTGAACTGGAGGGTATGTGTTGCAAATCTGTTGAAATTCAGGGCTCAACTGGCACAGGTATGGACCAAAGATTTAAGTCTCTGGAACATATATTTAACAAGTATAATGCTAATTATAGGTTCAAATAAAAGGAGCAGAAGAGCCATGTGTAGGGAAACTATAAATGAGTCTAACTCTGTTACACTGGGAGCATAAATTTCAAAGTATGGCCCACTAACAGGGTGCTGAATTCCTGAGCTGTCTGCCCTGCTTACACTGTTTGGATGTCTCTAGAGCCCTCAAGAGTCCCATTATTTGAATTATTTGAGGCACTGTTTACTGTGGTAGTCAATGAAATCCTGCTGAGACATGCATAACTGTAACCTCTGGAATGACCCCCTAACTCACTTTGAAATCTCTTAGTCATTAAAACTCATTTGTATTTACCATTTCCTCCTTTTGGTCAAGGTGTTTTTCCATATGCATTTGTGCATATCTTCAATGTCTGCTGGGTTGTCCCTGGGAAAGGGCAGAGAGAATTTCAGTTTTTAAAAAAAACTTTATTTTCCCTTTATTGTCACTTCTTTAAGTCTGACATATTGATTGAATAAGTTCCTATAACCTAACTTATAGTTCCCATGCCTCAATAAAGTTTTATAGCTGTCACCTACTGTATCTACTCTGTTGAGAGGTAAACTCTTTGTTCAGATTATTTTATAAAGGTAGTATTTAGTCTACTTATACAGTCTTCCTCTGAGATTTTTAGGGACCCATTTCTTTGAAGACATGGCCCTATATATATCATGGGTGTATTTGTGCCTTATCTATTTTTATAGTCAGTCCAAGCTCTTGCAAACTCTGTGCACTAATTATAAAATAGTATCAGAATAAATTATCACTTATATTAAAAGAAAATCTTTTCAGTTTTAGCATTTTAGATAATAAAACACACACATATATACATATGGATACATTATATATTCTTTTTTTTTTTTTTTTTGAAAGATTTTATTTATTTATTCATTTATCCCCCCCTTGCTGCTTGTGCTCGCTGGGTCAGCTAACCACGCCGCGCGGGCAGGCTTGCCTTCACCAGGAGGCCCCGGGAACCGAACCCGGGGCCTCCCATATGGTAAACGGGAGCCCTACTGATTGAGCCACAGCAGCTTCCCCATTATATATTCTTGAATCTGTTTATTGACTTTTTAAATCCATTCCTTTATCTCTCTGTATATTCTTCTGCTACTCCCATGCTGCTTTAGTCATTTTAAGTTTATAGTACTTTTTAATATTTAGTTGGATAGATTCTCCCAATTGCTTTTCTTAAAAATGTTTAACAAAAGGATTGCTGCTATTTAAGTAACAACTGTCTATGCTTAGAAGATGGTTGTAATTTTACATGATATTTCCCCACCCTGTTATGTATATTTCACATATGCATATACACACTTGGGCATATACTCAGACACATGCACACATACCTTAAAGCCAGAATACTTTTGGAAAATGCTGAAGTGAAGGGAGCAGCATTGGCACTCCTTCCTTACATGGGTTTTTCCACATTCTGGGAGTGTTCTCAGTGTCTCTCCACCAACTCCCCATCAAATCTTCCTTTCAGTTAGTGATCCTGCTAGAAAGAAAAGACTATGCAATTCCACATCAGACCTCACAGTAATGAATATTTTCATTTTAATAAGATCCAGCTCTTTAACCTGAAGAAAGGAAGTCTTGATACTGCAATTTCAGTTTTCTAGATGTGATACACAAAGCAAGAAATTTGTCATCCCACATGGGTAACCGCATATTCACCGTAGACCTGATTCTGACCTTGGGCGTTTGGACACATTTATCATGCTATGTGTCAGTCTTTTAAGATTCAAAATATTTTCCCCACATTAAAATTATTATAAAATGCTGGCTATTATGCACAGCAGGGCCTGCCCATTTATAGAAGTTATAGTTTAAATGGTTGATAATGGTCTAGAAATAGAGAACAAGTGAAGGAACTGGAACAGGCAAGAAAGTGATGAAACAGTGTTTGAGGCCTTATATGACATCAGTGTGCAGGATAGCTTGAAGGAGAGAAGGGATGGCAGAGAAAGGAATCAGAAGGATCATAGATTAGCAAGCTTGGTTGCAAGTTAAAATTACCTAGTGGAGCATTTAATAATAGCTATACCTCGCACTCAGGAGCAATTTAATCAGAATATCTGGGGTTGGGGGGAGGGAATTTCTTTATTTTTTGTTTTAATGTCTTCCAGGTGATTTTAATGTGAAAAAATCCAGGTTCTAAATGAATTCTAGTTCAGAAGATGGGAAAAGATAGATGTGTTGGAGAGGTAGAATTTTTTGAAACAATGAAGCACCTCTTTAAATGTAAATTAATTGATGACATCTGTGATTTTTACCTTAACACTTGGTAAATTCATAGTAGTTCACTGAATAATAAATATTTGAATTTTCAGAACTAAAAATGGTTAATTAAAGAATCACTTATGTAGGGAAAAGCAAATTCTTTACATAAATTATTTGTCCACCTTAGTTTATCCCAGCTATAGTAATATGGCCTTTCCATGCTGGGTAGCCAATGTTGTAAATTAACATTTTACTAAATTATGACAAATATCACGTTTTAGCTATTACGTATTGTGTGTGTGTGTGCACGCACATGTGCATACTTTTCCCTTGGTTGTTCTCCAAAGAATTCCTCAGATTATCAACTCCAAATTATTGATTAAAAATACAAATCCTCATGTAAAATATCACTTAAATGTTGTGAAAGCTAGTATGCACATACCTTGACTCATAATCAACTAAATTAAATCAATCTAAAGGAAATCAAACCCTTGAAACAAGTCTTCTCACCACATTTATTAAATCTGTAAATGTAAAAGCTGGAGTTTTCCCTCACTGCCTCCCATTAGTTTCCAGCAACAAAATCTACCTTTTCACAAAAGCGTCAACCAGTGTTATTCATTACAAATTTTGTTCTCAGTTTCTTTTCAATGGTCATTAAATGTGCAAGGATTGTGACAATACAAATAAACAGCTATACCCTGGTAAAATCCCTTTATCCAGATGTGGTAAGGAATAGTTCATTGTAAGCCTATAATTCTAGAGTAAAAATAAAAAAACATTCTCATAAGATGAAGAGTCAATGGCCCACTGCATCAAGGTTTAAGGAATCAAGTGCAGGGAGCTGTTCATCAAAGTTAATGTACAAGATATTTTCTTTAAGATTTGGGAAGTCAAAATGACTGGGTCAATTCTATTCAAATCCAGGCCAAATCCTGAAAACAATTGCTTCCATTTGAAATTAGTAAACATCATACTAGAAGCAGAAGGTTTAAGAAGTTGAACCAGGTACTCTCAAATTCTTTCCTTAAGACGAAGTTCATTTAGTTAAGATCAGAATCTTGATATTTTGATATTTTGTTATCAATCAGACAAAAATGATCATAAAACCTAAAATCCTCTTCTCTTGAAGAGCTAGGAATAAATTATTCTCTCAAGTGACTTAGACAACTGGGCAAATCTATCACACAACATGAACAGTATGATTAATCATAAAATCAATATCTGTAATTAATGGTAAAGAAGCAGTTATCTATGAGTGTTCTTTCTGAAGATACTTATAATTGTAAGCCCTTTCAAAGAAGTTAAAATAGACTGTTAATAATTGAATTTTCCAACATTAAAATTTACAAGCCCTACTCTTCAGTTCCATTGTAATAGGACAAGGTGAAATGTCACAGGGCTCATTGAAATGTTAAGGTATCCTATATATGGTAGCCCAAGTCCCTAGAAAGCAAGTGTATTTGCCATGTTCTAGGGCTTTTACATCCTGTCTTGGGGAGTAGGTTGAAAATGGAATCATTCCCAAAGACCAGAAATTTTCCTTCTTGGCTCAGGGTCACTCCACTCTGAGAGATACTTGTAAGAATTGGTTAACAGTAAACTTCGTGTAACTGACTAGAACCCTTGTTGCAGAATTTCAAGTGGCATGGACACTATCAACAAAGCTAAACTTTGGATAAAAAGGTTGATTAAAAGAAGAGAAGTGGAAAACACAGTTGAAAACTTTTGACTGAGGAGAAAACAAAGATAAGTTCAAGACGTAACCCCTGGCCCTGGGGATGTGAGCCCATTTCTATCCAGGATGTTTTAAGATGTTGTTAGTTGAGTAGAGGCCAAATTGAATCAGGAGAGCCATAATCAAATATGTCTAGAGTCCTGATAAGCAGAGGGAATTTGGTTATAATACTGGCAGTGGTAGACAAATGTGGAGGGAGACAGTCATGTAACAGAGGCAGAGATTGAGTTATGCGGTACCAACAAGCGACCACCAGAATGCTACATACTTCAGAGAAAGCATGATCCTGCCAACACCTTGATTTTAGACTTTTAGCTCTCAAAACTCTGAGACAATAAATGCCTGTAGTTTAAGTCAACCAGTCTGTAGTATTTGTTGTAGCATGCCTGGCAAACTAAGGCAGACTAACCCAATAATGGAGAGTTATTAAAATACTTGGGGCAGAGGAGTGATGTGATAATGTGATGCTTTAAGGAAGATAAGATGATGTCAGGATGAAGATGGCTTGAAAGGAGAATTGGCCGCAAGCTGAGAGATCATTCTCCTCTGGACCATTCTGGAGATGGGATAAATTTTAATGGGCATAGGAGTGAATTATCATTACAAACACTTCATGTTGAGGTGTAGATAGTAGAAAGGTATTCAGCCCTTCTTTTTTATAGCCTGGAATATCTGTGTTGAAGATGTTCCTCTGGCCCACAGTTATGCCAATATAGTCATGTTCATCAGAAGTTTGGAAGGAACCTAGCCTTGGAAGGATCAAAACACTATAAAATGTATCCCAGACTATCCTATTACTAGCTCTTTCATATTGAGATACAGGAAAGATAAATTATCAAGGAATAACTTTGGCTTCTCAAAATCAATCACCCATCTGACTTAGTGAACCAATTGTGCAGCATTACTGTTCATTGAAGAGAATGAAACAACTACTTTCAATCCTTTTCTGAATAACAATGAACATTATCAGCATTTTGCCAATATATTACAATATATTAGTCAGGGTTCTCCAGAGAAAAGAATTAACAGGAGGTGTATACACACACACACACACACATTCATACATATATATCTATATAGAGAGGCTGATTATAAGATATTGGCTCACATGACCAATATCTTGGGGCTAATAAGTCTAAACTCTGAAGAGCAGGTGACAAGCTGGAAACTTTAGTAAAGGTGATGCTGAAGCCTTTGTCTGGATTCTCTAGGGTAGTTTGGCTGGCTGGAAATTCTGGCAAGAGTTAATGCTGAAGTTGTGTTTGAATTCTTCTTCTGACACCTGAAGTTCTCAGTTCTGATGTTTAAGACCTGGAACTAATTGGATGAAGAAACTCCCCATATTGCTCAGGGCAATCTCCTTTTTTATCTTAGATACAATCAACAGATTATAGATGCAAATCCCATCTCAAAATACCCTCATATTAACAAGCAATCACTGCTTGACCAAACAATGGGATCACATAACCTAGCCAAGTTGGCATATGAAATTAACTATCACAGCGGAGTGGTGATCTCCTTCACAAGGGGCAGTGAGTGTTGAGAATTTTCTTTTCAAACAAAAGAATTTTAAGAAGTGAAGAGATGAACACAAAAATGATTCTTGGTTTTAGGCAGTACTCCTCAGAAGAGAAAACTATACAGGCTATGTAACAGACTGCAAGTGTTTAATATAGTAGTTGTGGATATGACTGGCAAATATGTACTTTCATATTTCAGATTTCAGAATGATTAATCATCTCCACATTTTCCTCTGGGCTGCATAAGCTGCCACAGAGCTGTTTAGCATTCCAGTTCCATTGTTGAGTTCTGGACTTGGAGAGCCTCGAGTGGCTGTCAGCCTCATTAGGAAAAAAGGAACAACTGCTGTGTCATCTGAAGAGTTTTATGCCCAGAATTTAAAATGTGACACTTCTAAAGCCACCCTCTGTGACAAGTTGGGAATTTTGGAGTGAGAGTGACTGAAAAAGGTGAATAGTCTACGTAATAGAAGGACAGCAATCTTGGTGCTCCTTAACTTTATTTGTATGAGTTATTGAGTTAGAATCATGGGAAGTTCCCTCATAAAACCAAGAGAGATGATCAATGTATACTGTTCCAGGAAATGTAATTCTACCTTCCTCTCATCCTCATCTTAAAAAGCTGAGTAGGTGTAAAGTACCTATTAAGAACATTTGGTTAAGTTGGTCACACACTCTGTTTGCCTCTCTTCAATTCACTCAGAGGATTCTAAGAATACAGATGAGACAAAAAAGAATAACACAGCCTCGGGTGTGAACAACAAAGTGCACCCAAGCTTTCTCCTGTGTGGTTCTTACTTGTTCTTTGTCCCATTTAGAATAGTAGGTGGGAATGGAAGTGCATTCTGCTGAGAGCTGCTCAGTTCAGAAAAATGGATTAAAAACTAGGTGGGGCGGGGGGAATGTTTTGGTAATGGATGGTGGTGATGGTCACACAACATTGTGAATGCAATTAACAGCACTGAAGTATATTTCTGAATATGATTAAAAGGGGGAATGTTAGATTGTATATATGGTAGCAGAATAAAAATTGTTTAAAAATCCATGGAACTACACTACACAAACAGTGAACCCTAATTTAAACCATGGACTTTAATTAATAGTACAATTATAAAAATGTGCTAGCATCAATTGTAACAAATGTTTCACACCAATCCAAGGTGTTGGTGGTGGGGTGGTATATGGGAATCTTGTATTTTATGCATGATTGTTCTGTAAACCTACAACTTCTCTGATGAAGGGAAAAAGTGGTACTAGAAAAAAAAAAAAAAAAAGAATCCTGTAGAACAAAGCCATATATTGAGAGGAACATCTGTCCTGTTCTCTACTACATCTCCTGGGCCTTACACATAGAAAATTTCAAAGCACTTCTTTTTAATAGGAGAATGAAAAATAATTAAGTGAATTTCTTAGGGCCAGCTCTGTTCCAGGCTGTCTGGACTGATGCTTCTTGAAGGTTTTTTTGTTATCTAGTCCATATGGCCAGGGTAAGAGACTGGATAGGGCTTAGGAAAGGGGAGAAATGTCAGCTAGCAATAAAAAAATGGGCATGTTACCAATATCCTGATTATATCTTCTTGGGAATACTAACATTATCAAAAGGAGACTGAATGAGTTTGAAACAAATAAGAGAGAACTTCCTGACACCCAGGACAGATGAGCTACATCTTTTAGTAGGGGCCGTTATACTCCTTAGTATTTACAAACTCAGGACAAATGCCTTTAAAGTTAAATATTCCTCTTTACATATCATACTTTATACCTGAGCAAGATGTAGGCACCAACTCATTAAAATCACATGTATCAAATGTGAGACTGAGGTAAACCAAGAGATCCTTTAAAAATATATCTCCAGCAATGCTCATTAAAGATGGCAGACTGGACATCTGCATTTATCTCCTCTCCCTCACAAATGCCCACTAAATCAGAAGGAAAGAAAAATATATTTACCCATAACCATAGATAAAGTGGGAGAAAGGCTATCAACTGAGAGGAGATTTCAATGAATATGGAAGGCAGAAAGGTGAACCATAGTGTTGACTGTAGAAGCTAAGTGGGAGGAAACTGTAGCCTAGAATTCAAGCTGTATATGCTACTGCCAAGTAAGCAGACGAGTGTCCAAGTAAAGCATTGACAAGACTTCAAACTCAAGGACCAATGGAATGAGTGAAAAATGGAAAATTAATGGAAGGCCTAAATACAGAATAACAGCTTCCCTATCCCATCCATCCTGACAACTAAAAGGCAGGCATTTATCCCTGAGGAAAAACAACAACAAAACAAAACAAAACAAAAATACATGGGATTCTTTCCTAAAGAAAGGAAACAAAAACTCTTTGGGAGAGCCACGGCAGCCAGTGTAAATATTGTCATAGCAAAGCAAATCCCCCTACTCTATGGAATTGAGGGTCACTGAGCCTAATGACCAACTCCTCGCACACTTACACTAAAGCAACAGTAACTATTAACATGCAGTACTCTGGTTCACAGAACTCCAGGTTAGCCTTTATATAGCCTTGTTCTGAAATATAAAATGACCAGTCAAAGCTCACCAGGCTTTTTAGGAGAGATTTCTAAATGAAAGTAAAGGAAGAAAACAAACGAAAAATTTTAAAAACACTCAGAAGAAATTAAGATTCCAAGATTCTAAGAAATTAAGATTCTGAGAAATTAAGATTCTAGGAAAGGATTGTTGATTTAGGACACTCAGAGTAATTTGGGAAGATATTTGTGTCCACAAAGTATGAACAGGATGCTGTGAGAAAGGAACTATCAAAAAACATGAAAGTGGCCTTAGAAATTTAAAATACCATTGAAAACATGTATGACATAATAAAATTTGACAGATAAAGTGAAAGAATTTTTCCAAAGAGTTTGCATTTATTAAGTGCCTATTAAGTGTTAGGAACTGCTCTAAGCACTTTAATCATCACAATAGACCCATCATGCAGATAATAATATGATGCTCTTTTTTTCATAACTGAGGTCTAGAGAGATTGAACAACTTGATGAAAGTCACTTAGTGAATGAGCCAGGATTAAGGCCCAGTTAGTTTAGCTCTAGAGTTCATGAACTTAACTGCTAAGCTACACTATTTCAATAATACTAACTAACATTGATAAACTGCTTACTCTGTGACAGGCATGGTGCTAAATGTATTAACTCATCTAATCTTCAGAACAACTCTGTGAGGGAGATGCCATTATACTTATGAGGAAACATAACCAAGAAATGTTAAGAAACTCCCATGGATCACACAGATAATAAGTGGGGAGTTAAGATTTGAATCCATGAAGTCTTGTTCCAGAGCGTATTCTACTGTCCAAAACACCAGGGAGTAAAAATGTGAAACAATAGATAAGATAATGTCCTCAGCCAAGCAATCCAATATTTGACTAAAAGTAGTTTCAGAAGGGAAAAGCAGGGAAAATGGAGGTAAGGAGATCATCAAATAAATTTTAAGAGTAGTTCCCAAGCTGAAAGGAGACACAAGATTTCATAGTGAGAGGGCTTACTAGAATACTATGGAAGCTGATTTTAAAAAGGTCAAACGTAGACATGCGATTGTGAAGTTTTAGAATAATAAAGAATGAGAACACACTAAAATTTCTGTGGGAGTAGAGGAGTGGTGGTAGGAAAGGGTTCGGGAAAAACAGATGAAATGAGATTTGACAGGGAATGGACATCTAATCTACTACACTGGATGCTAGAAGAGAGTAGGGGCCATGACTTTGAAATTCCAAGGGAAATGGTATTCTGTCTACAATTCTGTTCTCAGTCAAGTTGTCAATCAAGTATGAGGGCAAAGAGGAGACAATTTAAACGTGAAGAAATGCAAAAAATGTTATCGCCTCTCAGAGATTGTCACTTAAGGCTCTGCTTCTTCAACCTGGCAAAACAAGGTGGCTGAATATTTAAAAGAAAATAATAAAGGACATGGGATCCTCACCACCACCACCACCCACACACAATAGTTACGTAGCAGTTCCCAGATCAATTAGCCAAGTTTGAAGCAAGGGATGAAGGGCTCCAAGTGGGAGTCATTGGGGCAGGGAGAGAGAAAAAGGGAATAAACAGAAGGGAAATAGGAGGCAATTAGAAACTTCAGGAAAACAAAAAACTATGCAAAAAAGGAAATGCAGTCATAACACCTATTTTTCTGCAATGAATAATAATTCATCCACTTAACAATAATGTAAATGCTTTACATTAATATCTGATATGTACAAAATACAGTTAATTATGCTTTAAAAATAAATTTGAAAAGTAAATGTAAAGTTGATAGTACTGGGAACTGAAAGGAGAGAGGATGAAAGGAGGGGTGAAATCAGAACTTGTGTAGAGTTGTACAGTTTATTGACTGCACAAAGGTGCCCAGCTGATGGGGCAACAGCCGTTGAAAGCTAAAACTTGGGAGAAGGGGCACCTTTTCTTTGCACAAAGGAGCTACCAGTCCTGACCATATAGAGTGAGTCTGCCCAGAGAGGCATCTTGTCCTAATTAACAAAAATACTCCACATGTGCTGATAGGTCACCCTAAGTGAAGGCAATAACGGGACACTTACCTTAAAAATGTTAGGATATATTATTTATGAATGATGGAACTAAAAGCGAACTAAAAGTTAAGGTATGTTATTTAATGTTACAATGGTAATCAGTAGAAAATACATCTGTATTTAGTATAGGAAGAAGTGAGATCATTGATGGTAACCCAAGTGAGATAACACCTCATCTACCACAAGAAGCATCAAGAAGTTATGCTATAAGCATACGATTTAGAAATGTGACAGTAGCTACAAAAAGATCTAAAACTGTTTAGAGTGGTTACACTTTGGGAGGGGAAATAGGGCTGGTGACTTTTTCAGCTAATTACTTCTGTCTTCTTACTATAAGTTTTTCTTTACAATTTGATTTTTTTTAAAAACTACTTGTGCATGTATTCTTTTGACAAAGCAGGGGTTTTTAATTCAGTCTATTTCCTGTGACCAAAGTTCTGTCTCTTCACTGTTATATTTTAAATCTTATCTTAAAATCTGGAGATAAGAAGATATAGAGATAGAAGGAACAGAATCACATACTGGTCAACAAAAATAATGCTAGAAAAAAATATGCAAAGGCAGAGAAAATTTGATGGCAGGAAGAGTTGTGTAGGAAAGAATAATAAAAAGGGAGAAACAAAGCAAAAATTTGGATGATAAAAGACAGGATCATTTATTTGTTTTTTGCTTTGTGCTTATTTATGCATTCAGAAAACATTTATTGAGATCTTACTCTGCGCCAGTCCCTGTGGTGAGAAAGAAGTGACTTAGATGTGATCCCAGCCCTCTAGAAACTTCTCATTTTGCAGGATTGGTAAGAATATTCCCCAGTGAGTACATGACAAGCCATAGAGCAAATATTACAAGAAAGGTACAAATATAGTACTGTGAGAATTCAACAGAAGATAATCTCTTTTGATGTGACAAATTACCAACATGACTGATGCTAGAAGTCATGGAGATATCACAGAACAAGATACCCATGTAATGGCTAAGCATTTCTGTGAAAAACACTATTCCTCAATTCTTAAGCATGAATGCAGAAAATTTGGCTGGAGTAGGGGGCACATTAAAGGCAAATGTCAAAATGATCAATCATTTTGAAAATATATGCCAAAATAATGATAGATGGGAAAGCTCCATGCCAAGAATATTTATGGGAATTTTAAACAGTCTTCCAAGAACCACAATCAATATAATAGAAACTATTCTCCTCTGAAGTATCAAATGAATCTGTCTGTACCAATAATTAAATACAACTTCTAAAAAGGACCAAGAAAAATACAATTCTGGGGCACCTTAACTTTTTAGGCCATAGAGCTTCCATATGCTCCAGAGGTACAACCATGATGTTAAGCAAAACTTCAAGATTCAAGATTTCCTTAATGAGGTCAACAGAAGCAGCTTCAAATATCGTCCTAACAAACATAGCTTCTAATCTAATCACAAGGCTGAAGGCTAGAACTGTAATAGAGTCTTCCTATTGAGTTCCTGAGTAAAAGTTTCCACTGATCATTTAGGCTCACTCTTGTATCCCACTCATAATGTTTCCTTCCATGTGGATAGATAGTCCTCCACTATTCCCTTGCACCCTCTCCACAATATCAGTGAATGTGGGAAGAAGAACTGGGCATGAATGTCTCAGACCCTTTCCCTCCTTTTTCCCTTTTAAGAGCCAGTTGCTCACAGACACCTACACATTTTATTTTGCTCCAATCTCAAAGTTGGATAGGGCCAAGCTCCCACAAGGAAGAGCTGTGGACATCCAATTGTGCTTGTAACTGGGTGTGCAAGCTTGCCAAATTTGTGGGTGCATTATTAGCATACCCACTTGCTGAATAAACCCAAAACCACACCTCCAAATTGGTCAGAATCAGGAATAAATGTTGGACTTTGTTTCCATCTTTCTTATTCTTCTGATTCTATTAATTGACACAGGACTTGACAAGCAAAGGGACTGATATTTATCTGGCCTGCTCAAAATCCAACAATAATTAATGAACTCTCATCAGATTTACCCAGGTTGAACAGTTAAGAATGGCAACATCAGGACATCTATGTCGCAATGCTGATACAATCAGATATACAAGACTAGTTAAGTATACATTAAGACCTCACCCAATATTTCCTATCTCTACCCTGCCTTTCTTGACGTGTGCACACTGTTCACTTTTCTTTCTTTTTGCATACAAATAAACATATGCATATCTATATCTATATACACAAACATATATATATATACACACATATGTATATATTACACATGGTGGGAAACTTCAAATATATACAAAAGAGGAAGAAATAATATAATGACCTCCATATATCCATTACTCGACTCCTTAATTAAAACACTGTAAACAAATGGCCATTGTTATTTTGTTTAGTCTCCTTCCCCCACTGGGTTATTCTGAACTCCTCTACAATTCTTGCAGTCCTCAATCACTGTGTTAGATGCAGGCTCATTGGTTCCCAGTCTGTGACAGTCTCTGAAATGCTCACACTAACTAGTTGAGACTTAATGCTTGACAGCTCTCCGCTTCTACTAGCATCACAAATGACTTCTACACAGTATCTGCAAGGACATCTGAGGGAGGAAACTAAAAAGTGAGAGAGCTTGAAAAGAAGAATCCAGAGAGATTATAAAAACCAAAAAAAAAAAAAAAGAACCAACAGTGTGGTGTGCCAAAACCCAATCAAGAAAATGTTTCAAGAGAGAAAAGTAAATTCAACATTGGATTTGGACACATGAGGTGATAAATGTATGAGGCCCAAAATATAACCGGCTCTTAGTGGTCTTGTAAATTTATATGGAGTCAAAGGAAGACAGGAAGTTTCACTCAGGAGGCAACACTTAGTGGAGCCTCAGTGCTCCTGAAAGTCTCAACTTGAGGATGTCCAGCCTCCACTAGTAGTTTCCAGCAGCAGCAGCAATAACTCCACTTCTATGATATTTTATTCTAAATAAACTTTTAAAATTAATTAATTTTTCTTTATTGGAGAAGTTGTGGGTTTAAAGAACAATCATATATAAAACGCAGGGTTGCCATATACCACCCTATTAACATCTTCAATTTGTGTGGAACATTTGTAACAATTGATGATGGCACATTGTAAAAAATTCTCAGCTCTCACTTCCTCTATCTGCCCCTTGCCTTTTGGTGACCTCCAGAGTAACTGACAGAAAATAGAGAAGTCAGAAAGAAGGATGAGTCTGATGATTTGCCTGAAGCTAGGCATGGACCAAACAAAACAAACATGCTCCCTGCCCTCAGGAAGCTTACAGCATAGAAGGAAATAGTGTTAAGGAACTTAATGGACTGAATAAGGGATCCTGATAGTATTTTATCACCAACAACAATTTGTCTCATGCAACACTCAGTTTTTATATAGATTTTGGAGATCTTCCTAGAGATTTGTAACTGTTTTGGAGTTGGTGGAGAACTGTTAAGCCACTACTTATAGTGATGTGTGAAACATGAGTATTAACACCTATGGTTTAGACAGATGAGAAAACCAAGGCTTAGCAAGATTAAATAATATGTTTGAAATTATACAGTTAAGAAGGAGCAGGGCTAAGCACTTACATCCAGGCCTATTTGATTTCAGAGTTTACACTCTTAACCATTAAACTTATTTTTTTCCAGTGTCCAAAAAGGCATTTGACTTTTTAATGAATGACAAGAATTTGAAAGATGAGTCAAAGCAGCACAGATTAGGATAGGCAGTTGGGAACAAGGCTTAGGCTATCCCCACCTTAAGGAATCCTGTAATAAAAGTGGAAGAGGGAGAAGCCTAGTGGTAGTGGCAGAGAGAAAAAATGAGTTTTAGTTTATTTTGAGAAGTAAAAGAAATGTACAAAAAGGAAATAAGGATGATAGCAAAAGTTTCATTAACTTTTAGCAAGGATTTTTCTACATTAAATAAATGACATGGTGTGTTTTTATAAAAGTTAAATATTTAAATGGTGTGTTCTAACTACATTTTCATTATAGCCACAACCTCAAACCATTCTCCAGTGAATCCATTAAGGTTGAGGCCCAGCCTAAAGTATTGGAGAAATAGTTAATAATCTATAAATTTTAATTTATAGAGCACTGAAAATCCTTTTAATTAAACTGGAAATCCTTTTGATTAATTTCTCCCTCCCCTTTACTTTTTCCTTCCCTAATTAGCTTCCTATCAAGTTGCCCAGAGGTTCAAATTCCATAGTTCTTTGTTGGAGGCCCTCTCAAATGCAAATTATCTCTGATGGTGGTTAGCAAACATGTTAATTTATACAGAGAAACTAGACATGTAAGCCTAAGAGTTAGAGGTGGAAAAGATATGGGAAAGACCTCAAAAGAGCGAGGGTATGGAGAAAAAGATAACCTATACTGAAAGAGACGATAAATACTGAAAATAAAATAGTTTAATTTCATAATTTTGCCTAAGATATTGGATATGGCTGTAAAATAGCACATTTTTCACAATTTTTGAGATCCCCAAAGCTGCTGAAAGCAAATTTGTAGGTAGGAAATAAGAAATGTCAATCACAAGAAAATTAGCTGGAATAAACTCTGAATAAACAAGAAGGAAGGCATAAACGTGGAGTGCAAAATCCCTAGGATATATGCCAAACAAATGAACAATTCCCAGAGAAAAACAGAAGCTTTCTCAGTTAAATGATGCCAGTATCTCACTTAAAAGAAATGCAGAAAAATTCTAAGTATACATCCCACACGAACTACGAAAATATGTCTAGTTGTGGTGGAAGATGCAGAAAGTACAAGGCAGTGCTTAATTATGATTTAACAATCCCATGCTGAGAAAATCCTAATGGGAACTCTTTACCATGCAAAGATTTAAAAAACCCTCTTTAGGAAATTGCCTCCTTTGGTCTTGGCACTATCATTTCACACTTGGTGTCTGAAGTGTGAAAAGAAAATATTCTTAAAGGTAGGTAAAAATCCATTATCACTAATATATCGGCTCACTTTATGATTGACCCATGTAAAACTAGCAATAAGAATTTTGAAATTATGAATTCTATCTAAACTTAGATGTAGAAATTAGCATAATTTGAAAAATATTAATATTACAACTATTTGTTTTTAAAAAAGGATGAATCGAATCAGCCAGCATTACATAACCTGCTGACTACCTTAAGCAATGAGTGTGTGATGTTATTTAAAAAGTCTAAGTTGTCTATTAAAATGCTATTCTATGGTATTTTGTTCTAGAAGAAGTATCTGACTTTTAGACAACATTCTATAGTAAACTCAGATTTTTAAATCTGCAACTTTGTAGCAAAGGCAACTGTGAACATTACTGTTTGCCTTTGAATTCCTATTCTTCTAAGGAAGTAAGTACACATTAGTAGGTGAGATGGCTTGTCTTGTTTCCAAAGGTAAATATTGGGATATAATTTCTACCCGTAGTAAATTAAGGGTCTCCTACTAACATAAAAAGTCGCAGTGGAATTATAATCTCCCTGTTTCAATCTCTTAGGGGTAAAATCCACAGAGGCAACAGGAAAGGCAGAAGAAATCCGTTAAGAAGAGAAGAGGGGTAAAATGGTACTGTTCCTTATTTAACGTCATTGTCAGGCTAAGGCAGAAGCAGTTGCAAAGTCAAAAAAAAAAAGAATTTAAAAAGTTCTTAAACGAAACTAACAGTTACTGTGCATTTGTCATGTACCAGGTCCTTTTCTACACATTATCTTATTGGGGAGCCACATTTAGTGAGGTATAATTTATATTTACCAAAATTCACCCTGTTTAGCATACAGTTCAAGGAATTCTGACAAATGTATATAGTAGTGTAAACATTACCACACTCAAAATAAAGAACATTTCTATTACCCTTAAAAGTTCTTTCATATCCCTTTGCAATCAGTCTCTTACATCTACCCCAGACCCTGTCAACCATCAATTTTATTTCTGTGTTTGATTTCTATAGTTTGTATGTTGCCATTTCCACATTTTTAGATGTATCAGTAGCTTAGTCCATTTTATTGCTGAGTAGCATTCCATTGTAAGGATGTACCACAATTTTTAATTCATTCACCAGTTGATGGACATTTGGGTTGTTTCTAGTTTTTTTGCTATTACAGACAAAGCTGCTATAAATATTAATATACAATTCTTTATATGGACATATATTTTCACTTATCTTTGTAAATACCTAGGAGTGGGATTTCTGGCTCTTATTGTAAATATATGTTTGACTTTATAGGAAATTGTCCAACTCATTTCAAAAGTGGCTATACGTTTTACATTCCCGCTTAAAATGTATGAGAGTTTCAGTAACTCCACATCTTTGCCAACACTTGCTGTGAGTCTTTTACATTTTATTCTTTCTAATAGGTATGTAATGGTAACTCATAGTTTTAATTTGCAATCCCCTAATGGCAATAATGTTGAGAAACTTTTCATGTGATTATTTGTCATATCTATATCTTCTTTGGTGAAGTGTTTCTTCAAATCTTTTGTCACTGTTAAATTGAGATTTTTGTCATCTTATTATTGAATTGTAAGAGTTCTTTATATATTCTGGATACATGCCCTATACCAGGCATGTATATTGCAGTTATTTTCTCCAAGTCTGTACTTTGCCTTCAAAGATTCAGCTTTTCCCACTGTTCCAAAAAATCACACTGAGTTCCACAGAGTTTTGGAGTTTTGCAGAGCTGCCTTGAGGCTGCTGAGGAGGGTAAGGAGCAGATTAGCTCTTCTGTCTAACTTTATCCATCATCTCTCTTTCTCTCTGGGTATCTATATCATTCTATATCGTTATCTATATCGATTATCTATCCATTTACCCACCTATCTGTATATCAACCATTACATATTTTTAATATTGAAGTTATTACCACAACAGGGCAGGTTTTGATAATTTTTTCTAGGTCAACTATAATCTGACTTTCTAAACATCTGTTAAAGCACCGATAGGAACCTAATAGTAGTTTAACCTAATGGGGATATTTGAAGACTTTGGTGGACCTTTGGTATTCTTAAGTTTGATGGGCTCCCCATATTATAGTAAACATGTTAAAAATTATTTGAATCCCACCTTAAATACATTTTAAAATTTATTTATGCAATCATATGCAGTAACAAGTCAATGTAACATTTAAATTGGTTTTAGTTTGCATTTTTCCCATTTTAGAGCCAAAACTTCCTTTTCTGATTGTTTGTGTAAGTCTTCATTCCTTGAAAAGCTCATGGGCTCTACACTCTGTATCTAAAAGATAAATGCAAGTAAAGTGTACAGGAGAAAATCATCCACTCCTTGTGTGGTGATTATGCAGAATAAATCTTAGAGTTGCAGCAGTAAATTCACAGGTGTAAATATTAAGATGTTACTTTTACTTCTGCTTTGCTAGTGTCTTCTGTTTTCTTTTTCCACTAAGAGGGAAGGCTAAGCAGAAGAAAATAACAGCTGTAACTAAGATTAGATTCAGGAAAGAGAAAGTTATGATTTGAGCGGATATAGTTACCACAGCAAATAGAAAAACAAATGATGAAGAGAGTGCATGATAAATGAGAGTAATCTTGGGCAAACTGGAAAAGATTTATTCTGCCAAAGTTTTCCTGGAAGTGTTGGCTGAACATAATTAGACAAGCTAAGAGAGCTCACATCCTCTGTGGATGTAAGCAGCAGCTGTGAGTTCCCTTCCCGGTGGGTACCATCAGGCAGAAACCACATCAGATTAATATCTAATAGGAGCTAAGTTTGGTAACACAAGCCTCTCACATCATAAATTTCAACAGTCTAACGAAATCTCTAGTTTCTCTTCCCACAACCACATATAAATTACAGTTTAAAAATTCTAGAGATTTTAAAAATAATGACTTCTCTGTTCCAGTCCAAAGGATTTGAATTCAGTCTGGGGAGGAGCCCAAAAATCTGTAGTGTCAAGTCTCCTAAGGATTTTAGTCTGTCAGAGAATTCATTGCAGGCTGGTTTTCCTCAGTCTGTGATGAGACATTTTGTACAGGATCTGAATTACAAGTGGGGAATTTTGAGTCTCTTGGATTTAGTATAATTTGGTATTCTTTGGAACAGCACATGCTAAGAAGTTGCCCCTTTATTGGGATGAATAAAGGGTACCAGGATCTTAAATTCTTACATAACAGCTCATACATAGGGACAGGACTGGGTATGTGAATTAAGGAACCCAGTGCAAAATGAAAATGTGGAGCCTCTTGTTCAAAAATTTTTAAGAATTTCCAGACAGTGAGAATGGATCATGAAACCAAGCGCAGGGGCCTATTGAGCAGGAGGCCATGTGTGACTGCAGAGATGGCACACCCATGAGGCACCCTGATTGTGGGATTAAGACTCCAGTAGAATGCTTTCTGCAAATTAAGTCATCAGCTTCAAAAATCGAATTGTTTGCAGGATTAAGATTAGATTTACTATTTAGCTGATACAGAATAAAGTTCTAAATATTATCATTAGCCTAAGCATTGTCTTCTGTAGTAAAGTAGCCTCAGGGTGGGCATACCAAAATGTCCTTTCTGCTTGTGTAGAGGCAAGACTTATAGTTGCTGATTTTTTTTTTTTTTTTACTTTATTTTTTAGAAAAATTTTAGATTTACAGAAAAATAATGCAGAAAGTTCAGAATTTTCATACCTCCCTCCCTACCACCGGTTTCTCCTATTTTTAACAACTTGCATTAGTGTAGTACATTTGTTACAGTTGGTTAACCAATATTGATATATTATTTTTAACTATTGTCCATAGTTTACATTAGGGTTCACCCTTTGTGTTGTACAGTTCTATGGGTTTTGACAAATGTCATGCATCTACCATCACAGCATCATACATAATAGTTTCACTGCCTCCAAAATGCCTTTCGTACCATCTATAAATCTCCCTTCTCCTTCCCCTAAATTCCCGGAAATCACTCATACTTTTACTAGTCTCTTTAGCTTTGCCTTTTCAAGACTGTCATGTAGTTGGACTCAAACATTTATGTAGCATTTGTAGCATTTACAGACTCACTTCTTTCACTTAGCACTTCATATGTTTTAAATAGAAAAAAAATCAGTGTGAACTCTGCCTTAAAAATAAGGGTATATATATATTTGCCTCTGTTACTAATGAAAATGGATAAAATGCAGAAGGACCACTTTTGCCCACCATCAACACTCTTGTGCAATCCTGGTACCCAGGTTTTTTGCTATGATAGTGTTTTCTACTAAGAGTCAAGTCTTAGGGAAGAGAAATATCAGGATATGTCCAATTACCACTAAAAACAGGGCAGTACTGAAGGGACAAAGCACCTGTATAAAGGGACTCCACTAGTCAAAGTTGTTATTGTTTGTTATAATAATAACAAAATAGTTATTGTTGTTAATTTTAACAAGCTTTATCTGTGAAAGCCAATGAGTTCCTAATGGCATTCCAAAGAGAACAGTTTATATAAACATTATAAAAATATAGTACAACATAAAGGTGAATATAATAGGATATGTTTAAATTTATATTGATCTTAACAAGAACAGAAGAGTTACTACATAAAGATTTTCAGTTTCTTCTGTTTTTAGTCTGCTATATGTCTGTTTGTAAAGAATAGACATGATCTTGCTTTTATCTGAGTATTGTGAAAAGAATAAAAAGAGGAGTCTAGAGAAAGCTAAGAAATCCTGGCGGGGGGGAGGGGGGAGGGAGGGGATAGGATTTTTACCAAGATCAAGAGGGAATGAGAAGTACTAGTGATCCAACAGAAAAGTTAGGTGGAGTCAGGGTTCAACAGGCAGTCAGATCCAGTGGTCCCAAACCCAGGTGAAGAGGGAAATCTACATTGTTCCAGGATAATAAATAATTCAATGTCCTTAATTAGGAGAGCTAACTACACAGAGTCAATCCCTTATCTCCTTTCAGGAGGTGAAACTCCTGTATAGTATCACTAATAATAATAAAATTCTAACAAGTTATGTATCCATTTTTAATGCTAACAGGCTAGGTCAATATATCATAATGGCAAGATAGTCGGTTATATAATTCTAGCTATTTAAAACTACATTATGAGTGGGGAAAAACACCAGGAAACAAAATAATAATATCCACATGAAAAGTGAGGACTTGTAAAGAGTTGAAGTAACAAGTAAAATGTGTCCATTAAAAGGAAGTTCACTTTGGGAAAAGTAGCCAAATTCTTTGTCTCATTCATTGTTAACAGATATCCTTGGCTGGGAAAGATTTTATTTTTCTTTTGGATATGGTAAGTTTACTCCAACCTCAGGAAGTTATGAAAATAATATCACTGCAGCCCTAGGCATATATCAAAATTGGTATATCTATAACCCAGAAAGGTATTAGCAAGTTTCAAGTGTGAAGCAATAAAGAAATAAATTAAACCCATGGTGTTGAAGCTGTATAATAGGTTTGAGTTAGTAGAATAATGTTTGCTGAGTTTTTTTTTTTTTTTTTTGCATTTTTAAGTTTTGTCTTTTTTGAGGTTTGAAGTATTGAAAAGAATCAGTCACAGTAAGTTTAAATTGAAAAGAAATCTAATCACTTGTGTTATTCATATTTAACTATTTATGAAAAATTGTTTTCAAAGTTTTATTTTCAAATATCTAAGTTTAATAAATAATTATTAACAAAATGCAAATATTCGTGGGTGTTTCTCTCCATGAGGTGTTCCACTCAGTCATTAAAGAATGGATCGCTGTTCTCCAAAAAAATAATGCACACTCCACAATGTTACGTCTTGATGCTTCTGAGTTTATTTTTTAAGTAACTGTCTACGTGAAATATAAAATATTTTAGTCCATTAAATGCCTATGTACATTTTGTAACATCTGTCACAGGTGTATTTGTGCTGTAATAGTGTAAAATCTCAGTATTTTTATTTACAGAGACAATCAATGAGCTTAATCTGGGGGTGTGATCTACCATTAACATGCAGGTTATGCCCCTTTGCTAGTGTGAGGAGGAGAGATTGGGAGCTAGGGAAGAGGGCTAAAATGAAAACATCATTATATATCCTCTTTTGTACATTTTGAATTTTGAACCCTGCAAATAAATAACAATTAATATTTTTAAAATTATCTATCGAAAGCACCCCCTTTTAGTTAATTGATGTCTTATGACTCCTTCTAGACAAGGCCTAGCTATCATTATAGAGTGAATGAGGTAGTATAGGTTCTGGACCACTGGCCTTGAAGAAAGTGTAAGGATAGTCTAAGATATCTGGGAAGAGCATTCTAGAAAGAAGAAACAGCTAGAGAAAAGGCCAGCAGGACTTTATCCTTGTATCACATATAAAGTGTGTGAAATTACCTTCAGAAATGAGACTATGTTGAAATTCTTACTACTCATTAAATATACTTATTAAGCACCAACACTATTCAAATTATCCCCAAATATCCAGTAATTACAGGATGCTTTTATAATTTTACAAATTTACTGAAGAATAAGAACTTTGTTAGACTCCAAGTTCTTTCACCTCTAGATTTTCAGCTTAAACTTTCAACCAAGTGGCACCCATTACCATTTAAAATATTCCCTAAAGAATATTGTATAGGTATATACACTATTGTATAGGAGCTGTGTTTTTAAAAATTGAATGTTAAATAGAGGAGACAGAAACGTCAAAGTAAAAGCATAGAACATTTTTACTGACTTTACTTTAACTTCTTTTTTGTTATGATATTAATCTTTTGAATGTCAACAAATGCAATTATTTATTCTTAAAAGCAGAGCTTTCATAAATTAAGTTAGAAAACCCAAAGTTTTTTCTTTCACTGTCTATCTATTTTTGTTCTCCAAATGAGTTTTCCAGTTGTCATTGTTCTCTAATCTTTTAGCCCTTTAATCTCCTTTGGAAACAGATGCATCTTATTTTTCTATCCAAATATGTACAATAGAACAACCCGAATAGCTGCATATATAGTTAGCTTTGTCACATTTCATTATCAGAGGCTGTTGGGATGAAAAAAATACAACTCATTTTCCACTCAAATCTTTAATATTGGGAGTTAAGCAGATATGGTGACCTAAAAATTTTAAAAAAGAAAGCATGACTGTAAATTTAACCAGAATGTTTTTTTCTTTGTGTTGGTAAAGAAGAGCTTGAGAATGGAGGAGATTATTATTTTCTCATATAATTACAACTAGATTTCTCTGCTTGTTTGTAAGTTTCACTCCTGAACCTGTATCTCCTATTTGCTCAAATCTCCCCTCATTTATTTCCAGTACATACTTTGAATGACTTCCCATTTTCCAAAAGGAGACATGACAGTATATGGAGGTAATAAGGCAAATGAGAACAAGTATGTGTGTGTCCTCCATATTGTTCTTTGTTGATGGCTACCTTGGGGGTAGGGGGTGCCAAGAGATGCTTAAGTCAGGACATGTAGTTGCTAGATAGTGTCTTTTGTCTCTGCCCCATACTCATTTTTTGTATACTCTGGTGTTAGGGAAATCATGGCCACCTATTAAGACACCTATTTCCCACTTCCTTCTCCGGGAAAGTCATAAACACAAGCTAAGTGGCCATCTTCAGGCCTTCGGTTACCCCCACCTCATGTTTTTCTATTGTATGCCATTCCACAACCCGGGGGAAATGTTAAGGCTAATGAAAAGGCCTGGCCAGAACTTGAACCCGGAAACCAGGAACCAGCAGCCCCAGATGCTTATCAGAACAGGCATTCTCAGTGGCAGGGCCCTCTCCCCCCATCCTGAGGTGAATAAAAACCACACTCAAACAATATAGATTCTTCTCTCTTCTCTCTCACAAAGTGGGGCACGTGGAACTGCCACATATCGACCCCTACCTGGAGTAGTTTTCAAGTTTTCAGCTACCCTGGGTGACCAACCATGATGGGACTTCTTGCCCTGCTCTTTTGGACTGTTTGTGCTGTGTGAGAAAGAGGTTATTTGCCCTTTCTGGACTCTTTATTCTGTGCAAGTAATAAAAGGATCATTTGCTTAAAGTTTCTGAACTTGTTTCCCCATGATGCACCGTTTTAGCAACTTACTCCACAACCGGGGTTGGGAACCTGCAAACTCTATTGCCCGAACTCCCCAACTGCCTTGCCAGTTGGCTTTTTGTTAAATTGAAAGGTAGGAGGAAGTAAGAAGCCTTTAGTTCTGGCTTTTGTGGCACCCCTGGCGGTGATGGCAGCAACAGTGGTCACAGATGAGGGTTGCTTCTTAGGTTTGCACAGCTTGATTCTACCAGCAGTAATTTCAGGGGCATGGTAATTGTGGTTCCTAGGCAATATTTTCCTTTAGCTCTCCCGGCTGTAGCCTTCTTGTAGTTACGGATCTCGTGAATAACTTTACCTTCACCTTTTAATCTCTCCAGTCCTCCAACACCTTTGTAACCAATTCCTTTATTAAATCCCCTCTATTTAAAATGTCCACCCCTACTTATGTAAATATTATCTACAAAATACTAAGAGAAAGTATGTGCGTATATTTTTTATCAGCTTCCCACCTTTCTTTCACGTTTAGTATTCTCCAAATATTGAAACCACTTCTGACCTCTTGTTGTCCAGAATTAATCATCATGCCCCTTGTTTTCCCATGATCCACTACCCTCTGCTGGATATCCATATCTTTCTTCCCATAAGTCCCCATGCTCAGATGATCTCTCATATCAAGGCACATTTACCATGTATTCCATATTTCCAAAGACTTCCAAGGTAATGTAATCGGGTTCTGTTCCTCACACTCAGATCAACATGACTGTTTTTCTGAAGACACACTTCACTGTCTCATGCAGTATTACAATTCTGCATCTCTACCCACATAGTTAGAAATATGTCCTACTACAAACAATGCTTATTATTTTGTACTAAAATTTTGGTTTGTTCATGTGGCTTTCACAATAGTCTATGAGTTCTTTGATATCATCTTTGTATCATGAAGTCTAGAAAGGTCCCTGACATGTGGACACTATTTTCTTAAATAAAGCAATTCATGTTTGACCTAGAATGACACTGGGTCAAACATGAAAAATTTTCAGGGTTAATAATGCAAATTAACAAGTGGCTAGCAATATTATTTCATAATTTGAGGGAAAAGGTGGTTTTAAGTCTTAGCAGACCATAAACTTCTCAAGGGTAGAGACTTGCCTTTCCCATATCTGTATCCTGAGTTTAATATCACTCTGGGAATGGGAAGTGGCTGTGGCTCAATTGGTAGGGCTCCCGTTTACCATGTGGGAGGCCCCGGGTTTGGTTCCCGGGGCCTCCTGGTGAGGGCAAGCCCGCCTGCACGGTGTGGTTAGCTGACCCAGCGAGCACAGGCAGCAAGGGGGGGATAAATGAATAAATAGATGGAATCTTTAAAAAATATATATATATATCACTCTGAGCTATCACATGAGCGAACATCAGGAGGGATGCTGTGAGTTAAGCAGAAGTGGTGATAAAAATCAGGGACTAAAAAGGGAAGCCAGGAACCAAGAGGCGGGAATATAGGACCAGTGTGAGGACAATTTGGCTAGTTCTCTTAACAGCATCTATTTGCCCAAAGCCATCTGAATTTACATGCGATCTTCCCCCTGAGCCCAGTCCAGCCTTCCGGAATCCCTGCACTAAGCTACTAACTTGTCTTAGAAAAGAGCAGTTACTTAGTCACTCAAACATGTGATGCTCTTGTCCAAATACCTGAAGCTTTAACTCTTGAAAGTATTAAGTAGGTGTATAAAGGTTTAAAAGCACATCATATAGGGATAGGTATATTTAAACCAGGATAGCCTGGAGTTTCCTGGGAGCAGAGGAAAAGTCTGGAATGGTGTGAGTTTCAGACAAACAGGAGGGAAAGGCACAGAGGACTTTTGACATTCGTAAATCACCTTCACTAGAGCAAAAACCTCCTCTGCCAACATTACCCGCAGGTAAGTGAACACAATCATACTAGCAAGTCAGCATGGGAAAAATAACTCCAGGGCTTAGTAACAATTTTGGTAATTGCAAAGTGGTCACTTCAAATCATCATGCCACGGCCCAGAGGAGGAAAGATATACTCTTTAAGGGCATTTCCTGATTGGTTATTATTTCTGCATCCATCATGAGTCCCTGGAGGAACTCAATAAATCCAAGGAGTGCACCTTGCAAAAGTGTAGCAGCCAAGGCAAGGCGGCACACAAAATGCTGAAGATCCTTTGAGTAGAAACGTAAATGGAATTGTGCACAATTTTAATGCTCTGTTTTTTAGAACTCATTAAAAAATGAGTGTGACAACCTTCAGAAGATGAGATCTCACTGAAAGTGGAATCAGACCAAACATTTGAGTGAAGGACAACATTAGATTCAACAGAAACCCTAGAAATAATGAAGAATATAGTTTTGACCAATAGCAATTTTTCTTGACAAATATTGATCTCTTTAGTGCACTGGAGACCAACTAGTGCCCTCAGAGTTATTGGGGGAGCACATACCTCATCTCTCAAGCTCCCATAACCTTGCTTTTGGTTCGATATTCTTGTCCCTGATTTTCTGGAAAGAAACTTAGACAAGAGCTGCTTCTAAGAGACTGTTTGCATGAAGGGTAGCTATTTTGAATTTTAAGATTATAATAATTGAAATGGTGCACTTAGTTTCTGTATATTTTTATTTAAAAGTATATTAATTCCATGAGATCATGATGATCAAGATTTCTGATTGGTAATTACAAGCATATGATTGTTGAAAATTTTTAAAGAACTTATATAATAATATATAAGTATGATAAATAATGATATATAATAATAAATGAAGTTTATTTTGTTGAGAAAAGATTTCAAAGCACACAGGTTTTGAAAAAGAAAATCATCAAAATAGGTATCTTTCTGAATATTAGAGGAACAATTGATTTAGTAGTTGGAATTAGATGAGATAAAAGTATCTGGAAAGAACTTTTCAGAAGTAATGTTTCCATAACTTGTTGAGTTGTCTTTTTCTGCATTTTTTTTTTTTTTAATGTGTGTATTAGTCAGCCAAAGGGGTGCTGATACAAAATACCAGAAATCTGTTGGCTTTTATAAAGGGTATTTATTTGGGGTAGAAACTTACAGTCACAAGACCCTAAAGATTCCAACTCCAGGTATCATAGAGGTACTTTCTCACCCAAAGTCTGTTGCCACGTGTTGACGCAAGATGGCTGCTGACGTTCAGCCTTCCTCTTCCTCTTAAGGCTCTGTGGTCCCAGCTTCTTCCAATATCAGCTGTAGGCTGGGATAAGTCTCATCTCTCTCCTGGGGCTCTTTTCTCTCCGGGCTCAGCAGCTCTGGTCTCTCCCGTGTGTTTACTTCCCCAGCTCTAGCTCAAAACTCTCACTCTCTTCTCTGCTGTGTGGTTTTCTCTGTGAGTCCCCAACCCCTCGGTGGGGATTTTAAAACATCCTGGTGAAGTGGCCCAATCAAAGCCCTAATCATAATTTAATCACTCCCAGAGGAACAGACCAGTTTACAAACACAATCCAATATCTATTTTTGGAATTCATAAACAATGCCAAACTGCTACAATGTGAAATAAAGTTATTTTAAAAGAGAGGTCCTTAGTGGTGAGAAGTCTAACAACAGTAGGTAGCTAATGTAACTGAGACAAGTAATAGAACGATTAATGTTTTAGCTGCATCTCATTGATTGAATAACCTTAATGTATGAAGCATTTTCAAACATTATTGCATTCAATTTTCATAATAAACTTTCAGTGTTTTTTTATTACCACTGTCTGCTATGAATTTTCTGGTTCAGAGAGGATAAATAACTTCTGCCAAGCTACAGAGCTAATATTCATTAGAGATAATTGAGACACAGGTATGATATATGTGATACCTTTAATTTTTCCCACTCTATTACACTGCCTAGAAATATTTACATTCATACCAGACCTGGATGGGAAACTAATTCCTATGAAATTTTATCAACCAACATTTTTATGTTTCTAATTATTTTTAATAGCAGCTTACAGAACCTTTAAAGCGATTTGAAATTTTGCCCTTTCTTTTAAACAAACAAGGCAACAAAACCAATAATGTTCTCTAATAATGGGCCTCTTTTGTACAAGGTCGTCATGAACTCTTGTACTCTTTCCAGGTAAATTCTGCTTATATAATTAGTAAATTTGTAATCCAGTTTGAGTATCCTTCTCTAACTGCTGTATAAATCAAGTTTTTCTATTATAAGCTTTCAGACCACCACATTTCTTTCCTTCATAGCATTTTCTATGTTTGTAATTGTGCATTTGTTTCTGTGATGTTGTTTTCTATTTCAACTAGACTGTAGCATAAGGTATTTTTATTCATCATTGATTCCCAGTTCCTGTAACAATGCTTACTGGATAATAGGCCCTCAATAAATATTTGTGGGTGGATGGATAAAGAAGGGAATCAGGAGGGGGTGTAGCTCAGTGGGTGAGTGCCTCCTTCCCATGTACGAGGTCATGGGAATCCTTGATGCCTCCTAAAATAAAATAAAATAAAATAAATAAATAAATAAATAAATAAATAAATAAATAAATAAGAAGGGAATTAGGAAATGAAGAGATCATTTAGAGTGTTGGTATTGAAGAAGGCTCTGTGAAGGACCTGGAATTTAACCTGGACTAGGCTTTCAAAATGGGGCAAAGGAATCTTCATCCATATATTGAATATATGTAATCTTTATCACAGTTTTAATTTTCTTCCTCCAAGTGCAACCAAGTAGCTGCATTCTAAATTAAGCCTTACCACTTTCTTTTTCAATGTATGTGGGAGAAGAAAGTATTGGTAAATTAAGCAATGCAGCTAATTAAAAGAGGAAATGAAAATCCTTCTTAAAAGAAAAGATTCCCACTTCCCCCTCCGGTTTCCTTTAATATGATATATCCTTGAACTATAAAATATTTTATTAGAAAGCACTTTTACTAAAAGGGAAATTTAAAGTCACATTCACCTTTCTACAGACCTATATTATTCATTGTAAGTAGAAGTAACAAGCAACTTGACTTAGAGCCAAGGGACACATTTCGTTTGATTATTGCTTGGCCTGCATAGTGTCTGAAAAGGCAAAACAAGTAGGACAGGCATTTCACTTGGTCAAAATACAAGATACTTAGCATCCACTGCCTCTCAGCAGGTCGAATTCAAACCTATTATGTCTCCTGCCTAGCCCATGTGGGTGTCTGAGTTTTCATCTTTGACAGAACTTTCTCACTAAAAGATTTTAACTCTATCAAAGCTTTCTTTTATTTATGCATCTGTCCAATCCTCCTTTTTCTTCATTTTGTCTCTCCCATGCACCTTCTCAGCCCTCTCCCAAATTCTTGCTTTAAGCTTTAATTTGCTGACCTAGCAAATTAAAAGGTAATTACTGTTTTGTTATTGTTTTTCACCTTCATATTTTGAAATGAGACTATCTATAAAATGGAATGTCAGGGTTTTCCTTGTCCTGGTACTTCACAATATTCTCCTTCATCTTCTTCTGGAACAAAGAGACTAAAAATAGCTTGTAGGCCTTTTCCATGCAGCATGGAGAGACTATTTACTTTGTCATCAGCTGTTCCTTCAAATATGCTCTCCAGCCTTCTTCTTGCAATGTAATGGTCACCTACATATACCCATTCCCTCCTTCTTCTCAACCATAATGCTACTCTTCTGTTGATCTTTTTTTTTTCTCTTAGATAATTGAGCTAAAAGTGTCTATAGTCTAGACAAATCTGCAAGATGAGACAAAATGACAAAAGAATATGTCTTAATAAATAATGATGAGGAAAGGACATGTCGTACACCACTCTACTCCTGATTGATCACCTTCATTACTTAACTTCAGCCACACAAGAGCCACACGCATTAAGACATCTGTATACTCTGCTCTCATAGAACTGTCTTTACTTAACATTTGGAAAACTCAGCATCATTTCTAGATGTGCAGCAGAGAACACAGAGAAAAGCAATGGTCTTTAAAAATAGGACTCAAAGTAATGTTATAAGGAATACTTAGATTTTACCAAAAACCTTTGTATTTTCACAGTCAATTTTAAAAGGCATCAAGATATGGTGAAAATTATAATGAAGTGGAAGCCAGGAATTCTAAGTTTTGGTCCTGGTTTGTCATTAATTCACCTGGTGACCTTAAAGAAGCCACAAACTTTCTGGACTCATTGTTCTCATTTTCAAAATGAGGCAGTTGGTCTAGATGATTTCCAAGTTAAAAATTCCATAATGCTTGGGCAGAAAGTACTAACATTTACTAATAATACTGTAACAAAATAATTGGAACAAGGCTCTGGTGACTAACTGGGCTCAGACACTGCCTCCACTTTGATCTTTGGTCCAATTTTCACTCCTCTAAATCTCAATCTTCTCATTTGTAAAATGGGGATAATGACAGTAACTATGTGATAAGATTATTGGTGGATTAAGAAAGATAATTCTTGTAAAATCTTATTATCATGCTTGGCACTCAGAAAGTACTCTGATACTAGGAATCATCTCAGAGATGTCTAGGAAGAAAGCCAAACATATACTTGTATTTACTTGTTTCATGAATTTCAGCTCTCCTAATCTGATATAAAATATCATGTTAGTAGATAAAATTAGCTAATTTAATTGTATTCCTCCTCCTAAATTCTGGGTGTCATTTATGATTATTATGTTGGTCTAGTGGGAAAGTGGGCCTTAGACAAGAGCTAAACTCTGCCTTTCTCTGAGCTTCAACCTGATGTCTTTGCAGCTTTTGGGCTTCTGAGAAGTTTACCTCAAACCCAAGTAGATATTGTGTGTGTCATTAACAAGAATTTAGAATACATATGGCAATGGATGATCCAACTTCCATAATTTGCAGAGTCTTAAATATCCACTAAAGCCAATCTGTCCTTAAACAGGAAAAGCACTCCAGGACAACAAAGCTTTGGTTTCTGTGGCAACAACATAAGTCAACCAATAGCTGTAGTCACACCTTCACCAGCCTTGAATGTATTTGGCACTTTACCATTCTCTGTATTTCCTTTTGTTTGAGCATCTCTCATTTGTTCAATGTGCATCTCTATTAGGAGAATCTCAAAATGCAAACCATAGGAGCTGAATTTAAATGAGAAGCTACAGACATAGGGGCTTTAATGAAATTCTGAAGAGCATGGCTCATTTTATAACTCATAGACTCATAGACATGTGCGTCTATATCCTAAAATTCACATTCTTGCTAGCCATATTCTATTGCAGGTTGGCAATTCTTTGCTTGTAAGACCCTATTGCAGAAGAAAATTTCTGCTTTCCAAGACCTTATTTGGATATCATAGGTATCAAATCTATTAGGATAAATTCTAAACTCCTTAAACTGGCATACAGTGCCTTGCATGGTCTGACCTTTGCTAAAAGTACTGCCTCCACCTGTCTTTCTCCTTTTACACTCTATGCTCAAGTGATATTTATTCCCTTTCAGTTTTTTGGGCACACCCTATCCTCTGAGCTCATGCTATCCTTACTGTAGCCATCTGGGAATTTGATGTAATTATGAATTCCAAAAATATAATTGGATCATGCTTGTAAACTGATTTGGGCATGATTAAGTTATGATTACGGTGTTGACTGGGCCATTTCAGTAGGGCGTTGAGCCCCACCCCTTGGTGGGTGGGGAATCAAATATAAAAGGCAAGGCAAAGAACAGAGTTGAAGCAGTTTTTTTGAG
>JAKSZT010053783.1:2641932-2684639 GCA_026826555.1 Tolypeutes matacus
ATACCCTTTATAAAGACCAATCCATTTTTGGTATTTCACATTAGCACTCCTTTGACTGACTAATACACTTACTTTTTGGAACACTGCTCCAAAGAGAAAGAGACTCCAGTCTCTTTCCTGGCTAGCTCCTGTTTGTTCTCAGATCTCCATTTAGTTGTCACTTTCTGCGGGAAGACTTTCCTAACCTGAAGCCTGGTTTTGGTTTTCCCGGATTCAGTGACTGGATGTCTCAGGGACAGATCTTGATACTGTTAAGTGGTAAAGGAGACAACTGACACTGAATTTATACAAAATGTTCCTTAATAAATTCATGAATATTAGTGATGTTCAAATAATAGATGCAATTCTTCCCATTGTGTCATTTTCCAAAATACTTCAGCAATTACACTGAGTATTAGTCTTTAAAAAAACTTATTAGTTTGATCAGCAAGCATAATTGAGCATATCCTATAAGCCAGGCACTGCTGATCAAGCAAAGAGTAAAACAATGTTTCTTCATTCGTGGAGTTTATTACAAACACACACAGTTTGTATCAGGTAGTGAAGAAAACTAAAGCTAGGTACAGAATCAAAGAGTGAACTTATGGGGAGGATAGTAGAGTAGGGAACTCCAGGAAGGTCTGTCTCCTGGGAAACAGAGGAGACAAACAAATTATTGTAAACAAGAGAAATCCAAAATAACTAAAAAATAAAAGCAAGACAAGATAGAGGTCCAGAAAGACAAGGAATACCCTGCACAGTGCATTAGCCTTGGACAGACCTTCCTTATATAAGCTCAAGAAAATCTCTCTCTTATCACCACTTGGTCACAAAACCAAGGAACAGACATCTCAGAGAATAAGTTTCAGAGTTAACATTTTAAAATAGTAAAATGTACAGTGTGCAATAAAAGACTACAAGACAAACAAAGAAATAGGAAATTTTGGCACATACAAAGGAAGAGGATAAAAATACAGAAAACACCAATGAAGAATATGAGAATGTGGACATACTAAACAAAACCTTTAAAAAATGATATTAAAAATGCTCAAAAAGATGAAAGAAAGTACATAGAAAAAAACTAAAGGATATTAGGAAAACAATGTATTGGCAATATGAGTCTAAGTAAAATTTAAAATTTCTATTTTAAAAAGGGATCAAAAAGAACTACTGAAGTTGAAGACCACAATAACTGAAATGAGAAATACCCAGGAGGACTTCAAGAGCAGATTGGAACTGGCAGAAGAAAGAATCAATGAACCTGAAAGCAAGTCACTTGAAATGAGTCAAGTTAAGAAGCAGAAAGAAAAAAGATATATTCAAAGCAAAAATAGCCTAAAACAGCTAGAGGACACTGTCAAGTGCACCAATATTCATGTTATAGGAGTCTCAGAGGGAAGAGCAAGAGAGAAAAGGGCAGAAGGAATAGCCAAAGAAATAATGACAGAGAACTGCCCAAACTTAGGAAAAAATGTGAATATGCACATCCAAGAAGCTCAGAGAATAACAAACAGGATAAAATGAAGAAAAAAACCACCCCATCATATACTGATCACACTATCAAATGCAAAGGACAAGGAGAGAGTGCTGAAAGCTCCAAGAGAAAAGCAAAATGTTATGTAGAAGGGAGTCCCAATTGTATTGAGTGTGATTTCTATTCAGAAACCACAGAATCAACAAGGCAGTGGGTTGAAATACTCAAAGTTCTGAAAGAAAACTGCCAGCCAAGAATTTTATAGACAGCAAGACTCACTTTCAAAAATGAAGGAGAGATTAAGACGTCCTCAGGTAAAACAAAAACTGACAGAGTTCATCACCACTAAATCTGCCTTACCAATGCTAAGGGAGCTCTTTAGACTGGAAGGAAAGGACATTAGACAATGGTTCAAAGCAGTATAAAGAAATAAAGACCTGCACCTAAGATAACCATTTGGATAATTATAAATGCCAGTATTATTGTATTTTATTGTTTGGTATGTAACTCCACTTCTTACTTCCTGCAGGTGTTAAAATGCATCAAAAGCAATGATAAATCTATGGTTTTGGACATATAGGGTACAAAGATATAAGGGGTAACAAGTACAAAAAATGGTTGGGGGACAGAGGAGTAAAGGAAAAGTATATGTGCATGCTATTGAAGTTAAGTTGGTATCAAACCAAATATGATTATTATATATTTAGGGTGCCACATTTTAACTCCATGGTAACTACAAGGATAAAAGGTGAAGAACATGTCAAGATAGAAATGAGAAGTCACTCAATATGGTACAACACAAAAGAACAAAAAAATATAAAAGTAGGTAATAATGGAATTGAGGGGCAAAAAAGTTATGACTTAAAAAGGATAAATAGCAAAATGGCTGAAGAAAGTTCTGCATTATCAGTAGTGACATTAAATGCAAAAGGATTAAACTCTCCAGTTATAAGGTGGAAATTGGCAGAATTGATTAAAAAACATGACCCAACTATATGCTGTCTGCAAGAGACTCACCTTAAATTCAAATAATTTGAGGATAGAAGGTTGGGAAAATATATACCATGCAAGGAGTAACCAAAAGAGAGCTGGATGACTATACAATACTGCATAAAATTGACTTGAAGTCAAAACAGTTATAAGGAACAAAGATGGTCATAATATATTGATAAAGGGGACAATTCAACAGCAAGATATAACAAATATATAAACACACCCAACAGTAGAGCCCCAAAATATATGAAACAAATACTGACATATTTGAAGGGTTTTGAAATTTGAAATTGATAGTTCTATATTAATATTAGGAGACTTTAACAAACCACTTTCAATAATAGATAGACCATCTAGTCAGAAGATCAATAAGGAAGTAAAGGAACTGATTAACACACTAACCCAACCAATTAGACTTAACAGACGTATAGAACACTGCATACAACAAAAACAGAATACCCATCCTTCTCATGTACACATGGATCAATCTCCAAGATAGACCATAGGTTGGGTCACAAAACAAATCTCAGTGAATTAAAAAATATTGAAATCATACAATGTATGTTCTCTGACCACAATAAAATGAAGCTAGAAATCAATAACAGAGGGAGAAATGGAAAACTTACAAATATGTAGAAATTAAATTCCATATTCTTAAACAGCCAATGGGATAAAAAGGAAATCAGAAGCAAAATTAGGAAATATCTTGAGGCAAATGAAAATGAAAATATAATAAACCAAAACTTTGGAATGCAGAGAAGGCAGTGCTGAGAGGGAAATTTATAGCTATAAGTGCTTATACCAAAGAACAAGAACGACTTCAAATCAAAGACATAACCTCAAAACTGGAAGAACTAGAAAAAGAAGAGCACACTAAACTCAAAGAGAGCAGAAGGACTGAAATATAGATTAAAGTGGAAATAAATGAAATAAAAAATAGAATAAACAAAACTAAAAGTTGGTTCTTTGAAAGTATCAATAAACTTGACAAACCTTTAGGTAGACTGACAAAGAAAAAAAAAGAGAAGTTACAAATAATGAAAATCAGAAAGGAAAACGGGAACATTACTACTGACCTTGCTGAAATAAAAAGATCTCTAAGAGGATACTATGAACAACTGTATGCCAATAAATTAGATAACCTAGGTGAAATGGACAAATTTTTAGAAACACATAAACTCCCTACATTGACTCAAGGAGAAACAGAAGATCTCAACAAACTGATTACTAATAAACAGATTGAATCAGCAATCAAAAACTTCCCATCAAAGTAAAGCCCAGCACCGATGGTTCCACCAAACATTCTAAGAAGTCTTTACTCCAATTTTGCTCAGACACTTCCAAATTGAAGAGGAGGAAACAGTCCTTAACTCATTCTATGAGGCTGACATTACCCTCATACCAAAGCCAGATAAAGATATTACAAGAAAAGAAAACTACAACCCAATACCTCTTATGAACATAGATGCAAAAATCCTCAACAAAATACTAGCAAACCAAATCTAACAGCATACTTAAAAGAAGTATACACCATGATCAGTTGGGACTTAACCCGGGTATGGTTCAGCACAAGTGAAATCCACAACAAAATTCCTAGAACTAATAAATGAATTCAGCACATTGGCAGAGTACAAGATCAATACCCCAAAATCAGTGGTGTTCCTATACACAAACAATGAAAACCCAGAACAAGAAAACCAGAAAAAATTCCATTCACAATAGAATCACAAAAGAATCAAATATCAAGGAATAAATCTGTGCAAGATGTAAAGGATTTGTACATAGGAAAGTACAAAATATTGCTAAAAGAAATTAAAGAAAACCTGAATAAATGGAAGGATATTCCATGCTTATTGATTGGAAGAAAATATCTTTAAGATATCAATACTATACAAAGCAATCTATAGATTCAATACAATCCCAATCAAAATTCCAACAGAATTTTGAAAATGGAAAAGCCACTCATCAAATTTATAAGGAAGGGTAAGGGGTCCTGAATAGATAAAGCCACCTTGAAAAGAAGAGTGAAGTTGGAGGACTTACACTTCCAAATTTTAAAACTTGTTACAAAGCCGTAGTAATCAAAAGAGCATGGTACTGGAACAAGGACAGATATACAGACCAAAGGAATAAAATTGAGAGCTCAGAAATCAACCCTCACAAAAATGGCCAACTGATTTTTGACAAGGTGGCAAATACCACTCAATTGAAAGAGAATAGTTTCTTCAACAAATGGTGCTGGGAAAACTGGATCTCTAGTTGCAAAGAAAGAATGAGGACCCCTACTTCACACCACATACAAAAAAGACTCAAAATGGATCAAAGACCTTAATAAAAAAGCAAGAATTATCAAAATCCTTGAAGAAAATGTAGGGAAGCATCTTTACTTTTTGTTATGCAATGTTTCTTAGACTTTACACCCAAAGCACAGACAACAAAAGAAAAAATAGATCAATAAGATCTCATGAAAATTAAAAACTTTTGTTCCTTAAAGTACTTTATCATGAAAGTTGAATGACAATCTACACAATGGGGGAAATTATCTGGAAGCTACATATCTGATAAAGATTTAATATCCAGAATATATAAAGAAATCTTTCAACTTAACAACAAAAAGACAAACAACCTAATTACAAAATGGGCAAAAGATTTGAATGGACATATCTCCAGAGAAGATATACAAATGGGCAGAAAGATCATGGAAAGATGTGCAACATCATTAGTCATCAGGGAAATGCAAATCAAACCTACAAGGAGATACCATTTCACACCTGTTAGAATGACTGCCATTAAAAACTGAAAATAACAAGTGTTGGGGAGGATGCAGAGAAATAGGGACACTCTTTCATTATTGGTGGATATGTAAAATGGTGCAGCCACTGTGGAACGCAGTTAGGCAATTCCTCAGAAAACTAAGTATGAAACTACCATATGACCCAGCAACTCCACTATTAAGGTATATACCTGAAAGAATTGAAAGTATTTTTAATTAAAAGATATTTGCACATTGAGGTACATAGCAGAATTATTCACAAATGCCATAAGATGGGAACAACCCAAGTGTCCATCAACCAGTGAATGGAGAAATAAAATGTGGTATATACATACAATGGAATATTATTCAGCCTTAAAAAGGAATGAAGTCCTGATACATACAACAACATGGATGAACACGAAAGACATCATGTTGAATGAAATAAGCCAGACACAAAAGGACAAATATTGTATGATTTCACTTTTTGAAACAATTAGAATAAGCAAACTCACAGGGTCAGAATCTAGAATATAGGTTACTAGGGGATGGGATAGGGTTAGGGAATGAGAAGTTAAGGCTTAAAATATACAGTGTTCCTATTTGGAATGATGGAAATGTTTTGACAATGGATGGTGTGATGGCTGCACAAAATTGTGAATGCAATTAACAGCACTGGAATATATATCCAAATATAATTAAAAGTGGAAATTTTAGATTATATAGATGGTAACAGTATAAAATTAAAAAAAAAAAAAATCTATGGAATCATACTACACAGTGAACCTCAAGTTAAACCATGGTCTTTAATTAATAGTACCATTATAAAAATCTTCTATCATCAATCATAACAAATGCTGCATACCTATGCAAGTTGTAGGTAGGGTGCTGTATGGCAAACCTGTATTTTGTGTATGGTTGTTCTGTAAACTCACAACTTCTCTAATACAGAAAACAAGAGTCAGAGAGTGATGGTGGTAGGGGCTGTTTTAGATTGGGTTATCCTCTCCAAGTAGGTATCTTTTGATCAGAGATGTAAATGGAATGAAGGATTCGCAATGTGTATAAGTGTATGAAGGGCACTCAACAACAAAGTAAAAGAAGTGAAATATCTTAAAATTAATTTGGGTTTGAGAATTGGCAAGAATTCCAATTCCATGACAAAGACTAATGCAATTATCAATGTATTTTCTAATAGCCACTTTTCCCCCCTACCATTCAAGCAGGTTGTGAAGGCAGACCACTTCTCCCTTCTTTTTATATCATCATTCTGAGTTATTAAAACTCTCAGAGCTTCAACTACCGTCTCTACTCAGATATATCCCAAATGTATATTCTATCCCTGATCTGTTTTTCAGAGCTGTGATATTTATTTCCAACCATATACCGAGCTCTCTAATATAGATATCCTACTACAATTTCATTTTTAGCTTACCAAAAAGTAACTGTTTTTCCTGTGTAGTTAGAAGTTTTGTAATTCGATTTCTTTCCCTGTCACTTATATTTGAAATGTGGTAGTGACTGTATCAGTTTAGGTCCAATCAAGAGACAGACACCACACCATGCTTTAGATCAGGGAAGTGTAATATGAAGAATTTTTAAGCAATGATAATGTAAGTATTGAGTGCTATAAATTTCCCTCTCAGCTCTGCCTTTGCGGTGTCTCATAGGTTTTGGTATGTTGTGTTCTTTCATTCATCTCAAGATATTTACTGAATTCTCTTGCAATTTCTTCTTTGACCTACTGATTATTTATGAGTTTGTTGTTTATGAATTGCCCCCTTTTCCAGCCTTTACTGATTTCCAGCTTCATTCTGTTATGATCAGAGAAAGTTTTTTTTAATATAATTTCAACCTTTTAAAATTTATTGAGACCTGTCTTGTGACCCAACATATGGTCTACCCTGAAGAAGGATCCATGAGCCCTTGAAAAGAATGTATACCCTGCTGTTTTGAGATGTAATGCTCTATAAATGTCTGTTAGGTCTTGTTTATTTATCGTATTATTCAAGCTCTTTCTTTATTTATCCCCTGTCCAGATGTTCTATCCATTACTTAGAATGGTGTATTGAAGTCTTCAACTATTATGGTATAAACATCTAGTTCTCCCTTCAATTTTGCCAGTGTGTGCCTCATATACCTTGGGGTACCAAGGTTAGGTACATAAATATTTATTATAGGTTATTTCTTCTTGGTGAATTGCCCCTTTTATTAATATATAATAACCTTCTTCATCCCTTATAAAAGTTTTGCATTTAAAATCTAATTTGTCCAATATTAGTATTGCTACTCCAGATCTACTCTTGGTTAAAATTTGCACGGAATACCTTTTTCCAAACTTTCACTTTCAACCTGATTGTGTCCTTACATCTGAGGTGAGTCTCTTGTAGACAGTATATAGCTGGTTTGAATTTTTAAATTTATTCTATCAGTCTATGATATTTGATGTGGGAGTTCAAGCCATTAACATTCAATGTTATTACAGTAAAGGCATTACTAACTTCATCCATTTTATCTTTTGGCTTTCCATTGTTATATCTTCCTATTGTCTGTCTTTTTACCCTTTAATCTGTCCTTCCTAATAATCTTCATTTCTTCAAAGTCTCTTGCTCTTGTTTTTTCCTTTCTGGTTGCAGCACTCCCTTTAGTATCTCTTGTAATTCTGGTCCTTTGGTAACATACTCTCTCAGTTTTTGTCTGTGAAGACTTTAAACTCACCCTTGATTTTGAAGGACAGTTTTGCCTGATACAGAATTTTCCATTTTTCTCTTTACCTTAAATGCATCACACCACTTTCTTCTCACCTCCATGTTTTCTGATCAGAGGTAGGCACTTAATCTTATTGAGGTTCCCTTGTATGTGATACTTTGCTTTTCTCTTTCTGCTTTCAGTATCCTCTCTTTATCTCTGATATTTGTTATTCTGAATTGTAGGTGTCTCAGAGTAGGTCTAGTTGGATTTATTCTGTTTGGTGTGTGTGGTTCTTCTTGGATAGTCATATTTCTATCTTTTATAAGGTTTGGGAAGTTTTCAGTCATTATTTCCTCAAATATTCTTTCTGCTCCCTTTCCATTCTCTTCTCCTTTTCACACATATGTTTGTGTGTTTTGCATTGTCATTCAATTCCCTGAACCTTCTTACATTTTTTCCATTCTTTCCTCTTTCTGTTCTCCTATCTTTTCCACTTCAGATGTTTTGTCCTTAAAATCACTAATTCTGTCTTTGAGCAATTCAAATCTGCTGTTATATGCCTCTAATGTATTTTTAATCTCACCATTGTGTCTTTCATTCCCATAAGCTCTGTTACTTTTCTTTGCAGACTTTCAAATTGCTCTTTATGCTCAGTGTCTTCTTAATATCCCTTATCCCTTTAGTCATATTTTTCTTCAATTCTTTGAATTGATTTATGAGATTTATGTGACTATCATTGATTAGTTGTCTCAAATCCTGTATCTTGTCAGGATATTTAGTTTGCTCATTGGCTGGGCCATCTCTTCCTGTTTCCTAGTATGGCTTGTAATTTTTTGCTGATGCCTAGGCATCTGAATATGTTGGTGAATTTACTCTGATGGTCAATTTCTCTCTCTTACCTAGTGGTTTTTTTTTTTCAAAGAAAAGTTATGGTTCAACTTATTCTGAGTCTTTAAATTGCCCAACTTAAGTTACCAAAATCAGACTAGGGACTCTATAATGTGGCCCAGATTTTCTCCAATGGGGTTCGGGTTAAGAGAGACCTAAAAGTTGTTTTTCTCCTTGCAGTTTCCTGGCAAGCCAGCAGATGGTGCTTGTCAGTGGTCCTTTCCATGGAGGTGTTTCTTTCAACCTCTGCTTGCCAATGTTTCTGGTCTGGGCTGAGCCAAGATGCAAAGTGGGCTCTGTTGGCCTAATTCACTGAAGAGAAACCAGTCTTTGCCCTCCAATTCACCCTTCTCCTTCCCAGGAAGGAGGACATCTGTTCCCCTCTCAGGCTTCTGCCATGTGCCAAGGGTTTTATCCAGGCTTAACATCTTGAGGGTAGGGGATGGTGCCCCTCCTGGCCACCACAGGGGTTTAGTAACTCACACTTGCTGTTTTGAGTTCTTCATCTCTCTGTCTCTGATAGTCAAGAAAAAAACAAGGTAATTCCTATTATTGCCTCACCTTACTGCTTAGAGAAAGTTTCCAGGCCACAGCATGGCAAACCCAGATGGAGCTCAGTGGTTTCTGTAAGTTGAGGAAATGGAGTTGGGAGACTGGGGAGATCAAGACAACTAGAGGGAGAAATCTGGAGACATAGAGAAGGTCCCCCTCGAGTCTTCACCTTGTCAGGAAAGTACCCAAGGTAAGAGAAGGAAACAATTCTCATAGCCCACACAGGGTCAGGAATAGCTCATATTCCCAACAGAGAGACTGGGACACCTCATAATTCATGGGACAATTGGGAGAGTACTCCACTACTGAGACATTTTACCCTAGACTAAAAATTAGCCCTAGACTAAAGTACCTCCACCTAATTAAAATTTAAAGCAAGACTTGAAAAGATCAAGCTGTTTCCAAATAACATAACTGCATCCTAAAACAAAGTTCAAGAATACTTATAGTTGGGAAGCAGATGTGACTCAAGAGGCTGAACATCTGTCTACCATAGGGAGGGACTGGGGTTCAATCCCTGGGACTTCCCGGTAAAATAAAAAAAGGTGAGCAGGTGATCCAGGCCCGTGCACGGTGAGCTGATCCATACAGCAAGATGATGACACAATGAAAGGAGAGATTCACGGAAGAGCCAGGGTGAGGCGTGCCAGAAACCAAGAACTGAGGTGGCGCAAGTGACAGGGTGCCTCTCTGCCACATTGGAGGTCCCTGGGATTGAATCCCGGTGAAGCCTGGAGGAGAAAAATGAGAAGAGAAGGCAAGAAACAGAAACAGAAGATCACCCAGCAAATGGACACAGTGGGGCATGGGGGGGTGGGGAACTCATAGAACTGTACACCAAAAAGAAAAAAAAATAAAGTCAATTAAAAAAAAAAAAAAAGAATACTTTTAGTAATATAAAATTATCCAATTCCAAACTATAAGGGGTCAATTCCATCAAGAGGTCATAATAATACTTAATGTTTATATACCTAATAGCAAAGCTTCAAAATACATAAGGCAAATACTGTAAAAAGGCTAAAAGTAAAAAAAAAAAAAAAAAAAAAAAAAAAATGCAAGGAGAAATAGACAAAAATTTTAGTTAGAAATTTCAACAATCCTCTCTCACTAATTTATAGAAAAGACAGAAAGACTAGTAAAAATATAGAGGACTTGATGAATGGATAAACAAAATGTGATATATATATACAATAGAATATTATTCAGCCATAAAAAGGAATGAAGTATGATACATGCTGCAAAACCAATGACCCTTGAAAACATTATGCTAAGTCAAAGAAGCCAGCTACAAAAGGCCACATATGGTAAGATTCCATTTATATGAAAAATCCAGAATAGAGAAATCCATAGAGACAGAAAAGTAGATTAGTGGTTGCCAGGGGCTGGGGGAAGGAAAAAATGGAGAATGATTGCTAATGAGTATGGGATTTCTTTGGGGGATGATGAAAATTTTCTGGAATTATTGGTGATGGTTGCACAAATTTATAAATATACTAAAAACAATAGAACTGTACTCTTTAAAAGGGTAAAAGTTATAGTATGTGAATTATATCTCAATTAAAAATAATAGGGAAGTACCTTATATCCTTCTGGGAACAAAGCATCTAATTCTTCATCAGAAAGTGACTATTTCCCAGCCAGGAAAGTCAGAGATGTGTATTGGAAAATTTACAACTCCATCTACATTAGTTCACAGGATGCTCTCATAGCACATTACCCAAGAATCTACAATGATGATAAGAACACCTATATTCGTTATGAACTTGACTATATCTTATAATTTTATTGTTTATTTTGTGTTTAATTCACAGCTGTTTCACACCTTAAACTTGCTTCGATTTGGTGATGTCGACTTTTAAACATTGCAGATCAGTGTAGAACTGGTCATAGAGGAAGAGCTAGAAATCCAGTAGCATGATTTTTAAATAACCTGTCTTTGTTTTTGATGTTAAACAGTAAATGCCAGTAGTGACCAGGAATACAGTGATTGCACATATACTATACTGGAGGGATTTCATTTTTAATTCATCTTTATGAAGATTTAGAATTCATCCCTTGTGTTTAAAGGGAATGTTTAATTGAGAAATAAACCTTTGTGTACAAAATGCTAAAAAAAAAAAAAAAAAAAAAAAAAAATAGGGGAGTGGAAGTGGATCAGGCGGTTGAGTGCCTACTTCCCACATGAGAAGTCCTGGGTTCAGTTGCAGGTGCCTCCTAAAGAAGACAAACAAACAACCAGTAGATATTGAGCAAAAACAATGAGCAGACAATGAACAAAAACAATGAGCAAACAGACAAGGGAGCCATCTCAGGGGGGAAAGGAAAAAATAATATAGAGGACTAGAACAACACTATTAACCAACTTGAACTAATATATATTTCTGGCACACTACAGTCAACAATACAGGGTCACATTCTCTTCAAGTGTATTTGAAACATTTATCAAGATAGGCCCTAATAAGAAAAAAGAAAAACAAAAAAGAAGAAGATAGGCCCTATTTTATACCATAGAACAAGTTTCAATAAATATAAAAGGATTCAAACCATGCAAAGTATGAAAAAACCTTCCTGCAAAGAAAATCCCGGGATCATATAGCTTTACTGGTGCATTCTACTAGACATTTAAAGAAGAATAATACCAATTCCACACAAACTCTTCCAGAAAATTCTGGCCAACACCAAACTCAATGACCATACTCCACTCCGTTCTTGAGACAGTAGAGCTTGATTGTTTCAAATAGTATCCTTAAAACCAAAAGGACAGTTTACCAATTGTCTTTAAGAAGGCCCAACAGGGTACTTACCCTATTGACTCTAAAGCATAGAAGGCTGATTATTCAGTGTCTGTTATAAAATAACTTAATTATGGTCAGCAGACTCTCATACCTTTAAAAATACAAGAGGTTTCTTTTTTTCCCCTTCATTCAGATCTGAGGTCCCTGTGCTGTAATACTATCACAGATAGCCAAGATGATTTTCTAGTGTTTAAAACAAACAAACAAAAAAAAGCAAAAGTGAAACGCAAGTCAAAATATCGCTGTTGACCTATACCTTACCACTCGTGAATAAAAATTTAGAAACTATGACATATGTCCTATTTGCCGATTAAAGAAGACAATGATTTATGCTACTCTCAACTTCTAGACTGGTCCTGGAACAGATGCTTACATTTTTAAATCTCAAACAGGAAGGTTTTTGCTAGAGTAATTATCATCCTTGACTTATATAACACCAGTCATGGGGAGGTAAAAGAAACCTGACAAATAAAACCAGAGTTTATGTTTTATAAGATCCTGGGGACTAGGCTGCATTGGATAGGTTAATTACTCCAGAACAGATGAAGGAGTATTATCTAAGAGAAGAGTGAGAGTTATCACTGAGGTGAGGATCTAGAGGTAGGTACTAGAGAAGCAGCCTCAAGTGTCTAATCAGAGCAATAACTGGGAGATTGTAAATCAAGGACACATTTTCTGTGGAAGTCAATAATAAGCTGAGAAGTGAAGTGTAAGACAGATTGAAGTGAAATATTTCAAGTTGCAGGCTGAGAGCAAGGTCAAGTGCTCATTGTTACTGGATGCTGGCCACAGTCTTACAGAGATGAGCTATACCCACAGGATGTGACCACGCCTACATTTCTTGAGAACATAGCACAGTCACACTCATTCTGTTTGATGTTACCATCTCCTTTCTCCCACCCCCAACATCCTTCCTCTTTTAATTTTGTTGCATGCGGTTACTTTTGCTACTATAATACACATAAAATCTGCTGCTCTCAATAGATATAGATGAACTTTATTATCTCTATCTCTCACAGACAATTTTTACTTTCAAGCTTTTAAGAAGCCTGCAAATGTTGTTATAAAGGATATGGACAGGAGAGAGGAATTGGAGGGACAGAGAGAGAGAGAAAGGGACAGGAAGAGAGAGAGGGAGAGAGCGACGGAGGGAGAGGGAGAGCAGAAGCAAAGAGTGAGGAAGAAGAAGGAGGAAGAGGAAAAGGATGTGTCGATTTATATCATATTTCACAATATCACCATCATTCTTAGAGATCATAAGAATTTACCATCCTCTTCACTGGCCACCCTTCCTCAGCCTCTTTTGCTACATTCTTCTGCTTGATCTAGCCTCTAAATGTTGCGATCTGGGGAGAACTTCTGTATTCCAACCCTTTCCTCTCTCTTGGTTCTCAGTTCTTTGCTCCCTACAGTCTCTTTCCAGACAATCACATATATCCCTACTCCTGCATATAAAACCTAAATGTTTATGGCTCTGAAGTTTACATCTCCATTGAGGACTTTCCCACCAATATCCAAATGTGAATATCCAGCTGCCTACTGGATATTTTTACTTGGGTCTCAGAAAATGTCTCAGGACATGTCAAAATAAACCTGTCTAAAACTGATTTTTCCCATGGGGCAAGTCTTGTAGATTAACAATTCCTTCCATTTACAGCTCTCCTTCTCCCATGCCTTCCTTTCCATAAGGTTATAAAAGATTCCTTCAATTGATTCAAGATTCGATTTCCCACACTCTCCTACAACTGATAATTTTCATGTGACACAATTCTGCACAATGAGATATAAACATGGATCTCTTGATGTTGCCTTTCCCTCTTCTCCCTTCATCATAACTGGAATATGGATATAAGGCCTGGAGGTTCAGAAGCCACATAGTGACCATGAGGCAACGTGTATGAGGATAAAAATCAAAACACTAAGGATGACAGAGAAGAAAGGTAGAAAAAAACCTGAATCTCTGACTATATCTTTGAGCTGATCCACTAACCCCAGAGTACCTAACTGCAGTTTTCTTGTTATATGAAATAAATAAAGCCGGAAGTACCTAAGTCAATGCAGTCTGGTGTTTTGTTATTAACAACCCAATGCATTCCTAGGTGTTAGAGCCTCCAAACATTTTTCCCCCTTAAGTTCCATGTCTCGGTAAAGTGATCTACAACCATTACTAATTTTCCAGCCAGAAAACATTCTTCCCTTTCCCATAACCCACAACTTTACCCCTCCCTATTGTGTATTTGACTCATGTCCCCCAGAAAGACATATTCAAGTCCTTACCCCAGGCCTGTGAATGAATTCAATTGTAAATAGACTCTTCAAAGATCTTATTAGTTAAGATAAGGAGAAGTGAATCAGGGTAGGCCTTACTCCAATACAATTGGAGTGTTTATAAGCAGAGGAAATTGGGGCACAGAGGCAGTAAAAGACAGACTGGGAGAGAGATGGCCATGTGCTGGAGGTAGAGATTGACTTACAGATTGCTGGCAAGCCACCCACCAAAACTCTATAAACTTCAGAAATAGCATAGCTTGCTGACACTTGATTTGAGATGTCTAGCCTCAAACTGTGAGACAATAAATTCCATTGTTTTAAGCCAAATACTTTATGGTATTTATTATATATGACCTGGCAAACTAAGACATCCCCCACACCCACAGCTATTCCCGTAGGCATTTCTTCCAATATATAGGACAGCATTGTTAGTGTCTTTATCTATACTGCAGCCACATCAGCCTCAGGTAAAGGGAAAAGCTTCTTAACTAAACTATCCACTTCGATCTTTCCCCTTTCCAGTCATTTCTCAACCCAGAAGCTCTTTTAAAATATAAATGCTATCACATCAATCCTCTACTTGAAAACCCTTTACTAGATTCCAGTTGCACCTATAATAAAGTTTAAGCATACAAGAGGTTGCTTGGTCTACTATTTCCTTCTTCACCAACTGTGGCAGTTTGATATCCCTTTGATTGTATTAAATTCAGAAGTTTCACTTTAATTTTATTAAATCAAGATTGGGGTTTTGATTTGACCTTGTCATTAGGGCCTGTGGGGTTGAGTCCCTGCCCCCTTGGTGGGCTATATAAATGGATGCTCAATTAAGAACACAGAAGGAGATAAACAGAAGAACAAAGATGAAGAGAGACAGCTCCATAGACACAGCAGAGGTCCTGAGAAAAGAGATGAACCATTCGCCTGATAGTTTACTGCTGACGTTGTAAAGAGACCAGAGCAGCTGAGCCCGGAAAGAAATGAGCCCTAGGAAGAGAGAAGAGCCCTATGCCAGCCTACAGCTGAGATTGGAAGAAGCTGGACATGTGGAGCCTTAAGAAAAAGAGGAAGGCTGAACTCTTGCAGACAACGCCCACCATCTTGCTTCAATACGTGGCAACAGAGTTTTGGTAAGGAAGTAACCTTGAGCTGGACTCTTTAGGGCCTTGTAACTGTAAGCTTTTACTCCAAATAAATACCCTTAATAAAAGCCAATGGATTTCTGGTACTTTGCCTCAGCACCCCTTTGGCTGACTAATACACCAACCTATTGGGTATCACTTCAACCTTCCCTCACTAAGCCCCAGTTACACTGTCTTTCTTTTTTTCTTTTTTTTTCCATAGAATAAAATTTATTTATAGAGAAGTTTTAGATTGCATAAAAGTTACATTGCAAACATAGGGGAGTCCCATATACCCCATTCCCCCTCCCACATTTTTACCTATTAATAACATCTGATATCATTTTGGTACATTTGTTACACTTGATGAACAAAATATTAAAGTATTGCTGCTAACAAAGGTCTATAGATTACATTATGGTTTACACTTTTCACTGTACAGTTTTATAGGATTTGAAAAATATATAATGGCCTGAATCTATCGTTGTAATATCATGCAGAACAATTCTAATGCCCTAAAAATGCCCTATATTCTACTTATTCTTTCCTCCCCCTCCCCACAGAACCTCTGGTAACTACTATCTTTTTAAACTGTATTTTAAAAGAAGTTTTAGATTACAGAAAAGTTACATCGAAAATATAGGGTATTCCCATATACTCCACCCCTCCCCCTCTCACATTTTCCCCTATTAGTAACATCTTATATCATTGTGGTACATTCGTTATATTGATGAACAAATATTGAAGCATTGCTACTAACCATGGTCTATAGTTTACATTATAGTTTACACTTTACACTGTACAATTTTATAGGTTTAGACAAAAGGTATAATGGCCTGTATCCATCATTGCAATGTCATACAGAACAATTCCAATGCCCTATGTTCCACCTATTCTTTCTTCCCCCTCCCCACAGAACCTCTGGTAACCACTATCTTTATATCAATGTTACAAGTTCTTCCATTACAACAATAATAATCATTCCACTTTGACCCATGCTTGTATTCCCCCTTATGTTTGTTCATTCTGCATTCTTGAGGTTTTTGGGGTGGTGATGACTGCTCTGCCTCAGATTGAGAGGGGGGTTAGATCTTATGGGGCAAATGGAAGGAACTTTTTCCTACAGTTGTTTTTTTGGGATGGGATTTGCTCACCATCATTTTGTTAGTTGTCCTGGGTGAGTCCAATGAACTGGAGGATAGGTGTTGGCCGCAACTGTACTGAGATTCAGGACTCAACTGGCATTTGAATAGACCAAAGATTTAAGTCTCTTGGACATTTAATGGGTATAGTGCTAATTGTAGGTTCAAATAAAAGGGGTAGAAAAATCATGTATAGGGAAATTATAAATGAGTTTAACTCTTCCAAGGCAAGGTCCAACGACTTTGGCTGAACAAATATTGGGGTGCTGCTGATTTCATGGGATTGTGTACTTTGCCTATAGTGTCCAGATGTCTCTAGAGCCCTTGGGAGCACCCCTATTTTGGTTTTGTTTACTGTGGCAGTTGGTGAGATCTGCCTGAGACGTGTGTAAGTGTAACCTCTGAACCGCCCTCTTGACTACCTTTGAAATCTCTTAGCCATAACTCTTGTATTTAATGTTTCCCCCTTTTGGTCAAGATCTTTTTCCAAATGCATCACTGGCTACTGCTTGATAATAATCCCTTGGTGCCAGTGAGGTGCATCCCCTGAGTCAGGTAAAAAGGTAGTGAGTTTATATGCTGATTTGGTCCTAGAGAGAGGTCACAGTTGAGTAACAAGAATGTTTTCAAGAGGTAACTCTCAGCCAATAGATATTATTAGGTTAAATTTCAATTTTACAAGAATAAGTTTTGTAAGTACAAGCATTAATATTGCAGACTTGGCTATTGGTCTGTTTTCTTTTACTAGGCACTGCTTGTGTACTCTAGAGATTCTTGCCACTCTATTTGAGAACATAGCAGAACTCCTCAGAAAGGGAATTTAATATTTTGTTGGTTATTGTGTGGGTCTCCTCCCACCAAGATAATACCCTATGACAACATGAACACATTCATATTCCATAGAGGCATGCCCCAGGTGTACACATCCCCATATATCACCCACACCTGGCACCAGTGACCCTCCCCTACCATAGATACCAAAAGAACATTCCCACAATTGTATTCTCAGCCAGTCTACTTTCTCCCCAGAGTTAACCTATTCCTTCCTCCAGCACTCCCCCCAGCTCCATCAATGGCCCAACCAATTCCCTAACCTTGTTCACATTCAGACTCCAGCACCAGCAACCCCATTCACAGCTGCATCCTCATAACCCCTGTTCACTGCCAAACCACACAACGGCTTTCTTAAAGTTCCCATAGCATCATAATTTAATGCTTCAGTTTCTTTCCACATGGTGGTCTCATCCCTCCCTCCTGCCCATTACCGCATTTATATGGATAGCTCCTTCTCGCTCTCAATTCTCAGTTTGACCAACTTATTTAACTTACAATCTTCTTCCCAACAGGATTGTTCTCAAAGACAGAATGCTATTTTTTTCTTCTTCAAAGCATCTACAGTACTTTTTATTTGTATCATTTAGGTTCCACTCAGGAAAATAGAAACCACACCAGTTTAACAGAGAGAATTTAATATAGGGACTTAATTAAACAGGTAGGCAGACTAAAAAGACAAAAAGGGGACACTAAAGAGCCATAAATAGTAACTGCAGGAAGCAGTTAACATCCCTAGGCTGGAGATTGTTGGAACCTAGGAAGAGGAGACCCATAAGGGCTGGGACCCAGAACTCTGAGGAGAGGGTGCCACTTGGCTACTTTTAGTACTTCAGGGGCTTGGAATAGGCCCCTGGGGTACTGAATCTCAGGGCCTAAGATTAGGGTGTTGCCTGGCTGGTGCTAGTACTTAGACAGGGTGCAATGAAGCTGGTCTGGAATTGCTAATGCTATCATAAAAAAAAAACATGACTAGGGTACCTGACAGGAAACAAAAAGGAGTAAGTCCAGTTTTCTTCCTATTGCCTTTCAGTCTTTCTTAGCATGCCCTATTGGCGGAGTCTAACATGGAGGCCCCTTGCAAAGGAAAAATGCATTCTGAAGAATTCTAGCCCAAATTCAGAGCAACATAAAGGAGGGTGGGTTTAGAGATGAGATACTGTAGCTTCATAAGAAGCATAGTATTCATTTGTTTGTTTCTTTGCTTATTGTCTTTTCTTTCCTACTAGAAACCACATACTGAGGACCCATGTTTCTCTTCTTACTACCAATACCTCTCTGCCACCTTCAACCCCCATCTCCACCATATTCACAACCCAGTAACAGATAGACATAAGGTACACAATAAATATACCTTGGATGGATGAATAATGGATGAACTTATTAGATTTTTCTAATAAAAAGACTTAGCAAAATGTTCAATTCAATTCACACCAATTCAACAAGTACTTAGTACTTCAGATGATGGTCTAGGAATTGAGGGTAAAAATATGAATGCAAGACAGTTCTTTACTATTCATCTGGGAATTTAAGACATTTTCATATGACATTAAATGATAAAATGTGATAGCACACACTATGTTTAAATGTCCAAGGAATTGAACAGGCAGAAAAATCTATAGCAGGTCAGAAAAGAAAAAGGTAAATACCTTTTGAAATTATTTGGAAGAATTTTGAAGAAGTAATGATCTGAGGAAGGTTTAAAAGGGGACAGACAGGCAAAAATTGTGGAGGTGGGATGAATTTGCCATTTTTTGAGATTATTCTGGTGAAAGCAGAGAAGTAAGAATTAATAGAAGTCATTGGAAAAGAAAACTGGACCCAGCTATGGAAAATCATGAATTCTGGAGTATGTATTATGGGTTTTATGTCTTTTGCAACGAGGAAGCATTAAAACTCTTTAAGCATAGGAGTGATATGGCCATTGCAGATGTTTTCTGAAGCTAAACCTGGCAGCATTGTGGGTAACTGATTGAGTGGATAGAGAGCTAGAGGTAGGAAAACCAGTTATGAGACTGTGACAGTTATGAGGAAGAAAAAGATGGTAGAAATAAAAATGGGAGAAAGAGATAAATTCAGGTAGTTTTTGGAAGGGAGAATCAATATAGCATAAATACAGATTGAATCTGGGTAAGGAAGGTGGAGAGGATATCTAGAATTAATCCTCAGTAACATACATAGAGCGAGTTTAGAAGGATGGAGTTAGAGGAGAGACCATTACATTTCATCAGAAGAACTTGACCAATAATGGCATTAGTCCAAAAAAAATACCCAGTGAATATTTATCCTCCCAAAATTAAATCCAGCGTTTGGAAAAGTTGTTACAAATCTGGAAGAATATATATATCTTCTTCTTGAGGGGTTTCAGAAATCCTAGGTTTCTGGAAATTATAATAGTTAGATGATGTCTCATTTCCGTAGATATGCTCTTCAAAATTGGACTGCCATGTGTTTTCATATAGTTTCTTCTCGGTTTCTTTTTTAGTTTTGGGAGGACCGGTTTCCACATTTTCATAGTCATCATGTGTGTTAGTTCCTCCCATAGCAGATCTGTAGTCATGGGCTGGAGCTGAGAATTTATGCTTTGGGCCAATAACATAGGGACTCAAGGAGAGTGGTTTAGTATAGTCTTTTCTCTTGCTTCTTCTTTGCAAAAACTTTGGCAGGGTAAATCGGGTTGTGTTATGGTGTTTCCAGTGCCAAACACATCCAATTCCACAGAATACCAGGAGTGAAAGAAGGAAAATTCCTATAGAAATAGCCACTGAAGAATTTCCCCAGCTTTTCAACATTTCTTCCTAGACAATATTGTTTAGCAGTGTGGTAGTGTTCTTAATGAAGGTACAGGTGCAGACCAAAGTAATTCTTTATAGCACTGTATGGTTCAATAATTTTGGAAGCTCTGTTTGGCAATTCCTTTTTCAGATCCAAAGGAGTATTATCTGGCAAAGGCCTGGAGCAATTAGAGGAGAGATTAAATAAACATTTTTGAAAGATGATTCTCTTTGTATCTGACGCTTTTAACATTACAATTGTTAATATATAATTGTATGGTAGCAGGGAGATTTTATTCCATTCCACTTCTTTTTCTATCAATGAATCATAAAATGAAGCAGAAATGAATGGAAGATAATAGCAGAGGAGAAAACTCAAGGAAAGGAAGGTCTAATAATCTGCCATGCAGAAACCTGCTATAAATTAAATATATTAATTACATGTTTATTAAAGAGCATAATAAAAATTTACCAATTTCTATCAATACATTAAGCACCAACATTTATTGAATGCTGGCCTCAGTATAGAATGCAGTACTAGCTGTTGTAAGAAGATTAGAAAAATTATAAGAACCTGTCCTGGCTCAAGCCTAAGTGATTGTATGATTGGTTTTAAATATATATTTTTATGTTAAGGCTAACAATTTTCAAGTGAAAGGCAATTCTCTATATCCAATAGGAGGAAAGGAAAAAAAAAACTTACATATAGAATAATTTCCATAAGCTATCACCTTCTCATTGAAACCTTCCCAGTCCCAACTTGGAATGGACAAGGACCGTGTCATTTCCTTAGTCACTCATTCTTCTGTATTCCCATATTAATTAGTCCCTTCTCTTTGGCAGCATGATCACCTTACATTATAGGGAATTGTGTTTCTAGGAAACTGTGCCTTCCTACTGGTTGAATGGTGGGCTGAGACCAAGTCTTTTCATCTTTATATTCCTAGAGAATGGCATAACACCTAGAAATGTCACTCAATCAATATTTATTGAATGAATGATTAAATAAACAAATGACTCCAAATTTCAGTACCCAATGGCTTAAATTGATGATTTAAAACTCAAGATATATCTTCTAAACAGTGTAGTTGATATTTAAAAGATGAGAGGGATTCCTTTGAAGTATCAAAAATATATATCTCTTTGAAACCTTTCCTATTTACCAGTCTTCTCATATCTTCCAAAAAAATAGCTTTTATTCAGTTAAAATTTTAGGATGTTTACAGTCAATGATTTTCAATGGCAAAGAGGAAAGAAATGGGATGTGTTTAACCAGGATGAATGTTCTATTATGATTTTATCAACAAAATATTATTACTGCATGTTTTCAGCCTGGACGTAGAAATAACTACATCAAATATTGTAGTAGTGCTTGTGGTATGATCATAATCTATTGAATGTTATCATCAATAATCTTTATTGAGAGTTTGGTAGGGGTGAGCTTTTAAACACTTTTACATAGAGTATCTCGTTTAATCTTACATCTGCCTTAGGAAGTAGAAACTTTTCCTATCACCATTTTATAACTGAGAAAAGAGAGGATTAATGACCTTAAGTAAATTCTTTATCTGCTAGGAAGTGACTGAACCAGGAGTCAAGTAAAATTTTCCCTAAAATATTATTTTTGCCCAAGTATCTGTAAATCAAGTATATCTGTCACTAAATTTGATTAACTCTGAGGTTTTTGAGGGCTAGAAATCATGTCATATTTATCTTTGCATCGCCAACACCAGCACCAGGCACAGAATAGATATTTATTGAATATTTCTTGCTTGAATGAAGCACCCTGCTTCTAGGACAGCAATAGTAAAGATAAACAAGAAAAGGAAAACCTATCAAGTTGTGTCCTGCCCTCAGTGAGTACTCAGGAATGATAGTGAATCTTTCTAAATTTCTTCAAGGTAGAATATACCAATGTGCAAATTTTTAATTTGGCACTTCATATGAGTACCAAGTTGAATATCACCTGCAGTTAATTTTAAAAATTTATTTCATCAAAATATAGAGAAAGACACCACAGACTTAGATGTCTTTTAATGTCCTTGGAATTTTGGGGATAGTGTTGTCCATCACATGAGATTTACAATCTGCAGCCTCCCTCCTTTATAAGGCCAGATACAATTCTTGTGTTCAAAGGCAAAAGTTTCGCAAATGACTTAACCATTAAGACTTCACTTCCTTTTCTGAAATAGATGAGACCAATCATATGTAAGATGTTTTATGGTATAAATACTTAATTAATTGTTTGCGGGCATATTTGAACTCAATTTCAAAATATTGATTAAAACATGGGCTAAACCTGCAACAGAAGTGGGTGTGGGGTTTCTGGGAAAGCTAGCTATTGCTCCATCTGCAGCTAAGAATAAGGTAATAACTTTCCCTTTGAATTTCCAAGAAGAGAGTTTATTTTTACCATCTATGTTTTTCTATGTAGAATAGACATTCCAATATGTTCTAAATGTTAAAATAGTTTGTCTAAGAGGTGTTCATGGAAATAAAAACAAGAAGACTTTTCAAAAGAAAATAAATGTATTCTGTCCCTTTCTTCAAAATAACTTTATAGGAAAAACCCTGGGTGATATGAACAAAGACCTACTATAATGAAAATCATTTTAAACAAGAAATTTTCAAATATAGTTTAGCCCCTAAATAAGTCTCATTTTACCCAGTTTCAAAGAAGACTAACTATTTGTTTTTGTTTTGGAAAGCAGTTCCGATAAGTTCACTAACAATTTTTCATTTTCTTGAAATCACAAATAGTTGATAAGCTTCAGGAGTTTTCAAAATCCATTTCTATTTTTCTGTTTGGAAACAAGGCAACAGTAAAGCATAATCTTACACTTGTGAGCATAAATACTTGTAAAGAAATGTTAACATCACTCTCAAAGTTTATAAATTGATTTTCTTTTTTGATGGCTATCTAAGGCAATTTTCCTAAACACTGAGTTCCATAACGTAAAAATGCATTGATTAATTTAAAATGAGCTTGTTTCTTACAGTTTTTCATTACCCAAACACCTTAAATCAGATTCTTACCTTCCTTAAGACTGGTGTGTGAAGCTGTCTCTTTTGTTCTTTTGGCTGTGTTTTAAACCTGCTTTGTTTTGGTACTTGTTTCCTCTTTTTTCACTTTGGTCAGTTACTTCCTTCTTTAACTCCTCTTTCAGATTATTTCACACTGGCTCTTGAGGAAGTTCTTATCAGATGCACCAGAATTGAGAAAAATGGCGTGGGTTTTTAAATAAAGAAGTCTGGGCCTTCATCTTCATCAAGTAACAATTTCCAACTGCATTAGAAAATGACACATGAAGCCAAGATGGTTTTTACTAGAGTAATATTTGCAGTTCTCCCTTTAGAAACAATGTCATTTCATTATGAGGGGAGGGGGAAGGAAGAATAGGTGGAACATAGGGCATTTTAAGGGCATTGGAATTGTTTTACATGATATTGCATTGATGGATACAGGCCATTATACATTTTGTCATAACCTATAAAATTATGTGGTATAAAATGTAAACCATAATATAAACTATAGACCATGGTTAGTAGCAATACTTCGATATTTGTTCATCAAACGTAACAAATGTATGGCACTAATGTAAGATGTTATTAATAGGGGAAAATGTGAGAGGGAAAATATAGGGAATCCCCTATATTTTCAATGTAACTTTTCTGTAATCTAAAACTTCTTTAAAAATAAAGTTAATTTTTTTTTTAAATCCAAAATTTAAAAAAAAAATTTTAAATAGAAAGATTTCTAAATGTAGTAACACATAGGTCTTGATTTATTTGTTTGTTTGTATGATTTCTAGAATAGTCCTCACTTCAAATACTATGTGCCAATGCTCCCAGGTTATATTCATACTTGGTAAACAAGTGTTTTGGTTTAAAAGATGCTAATATTCTTTTAAGTTGATTAGAACAGAATTTCCCAAAGTATATTCTGAGGCATATTCTGGGATATGCTAGTAGGTTTCTCATCAAGTAAATTTGGGAAATACTGGTTACTTGGAGATTCACAAGGCTTGCCAGCATATTAAAAGCTCTAAGCAGACCTACAGTAAACAAACAAAACAAGCCAAATAAGAAAGAAAAATGGTTCGAATTTGCTTATTAATAATTGCCAGCTTGTTCTGAGCACTTACTAAATAATCTAAACCCTTGGTATAACACTCAGTAAATCCTGACAGCAACTCTATGGGAGAAGCTTATTATATCTATTTTTACAAAGAAGGAAATGGAAGCACAGGGATTGAAATGATCATACAATGTGGTCTGGCAGTCTGCCTCCAGCACCTGTGTGCTAAACCACCTCACTTGCTACCTTGCTAGCTTGAATATCATTTCCCACACAGAACCATTTATTCAACAGCATCTCTCAGATACCAGCTCCATGAAATATAAAAATGGAAAATGCTGAATTAGACAGAAGATAGATGAGAGAATAAAGTAATGGAAAAATTGCCTCTTAAATTGTATTAGAGATTTTTTTAACCATAGAGGATTAACTTTGTGTAAGTTGGTTTAAAAGAAGATTTAGTTACTGAAATCCCAATCGATCAAAAGGACAGTATTATCATTATTTATTTGGCCTTGACATGTGCCAGGCATTGTGCTTTGCAATGGGGATGCAATAATGAATAAACTTCCTTGTGGCACTTAAAGCTTAGTAGAAGAGGTGGCTAGGTCCATAGATCTTTTCAGATCAAGGGGATAAGTACTAAGAAGGAGTTGGTAATGCATAGTGGACAGTGGAAGCAAGGAAAAGAGGCATCCAACTCAGGACATTCAGGGAAGGCAAGCCTTGAGCTAGACCTCATAGAATAAAGAGTTAATCAAGGCAGAATAGGAACGTTGCAGGAAATCCCAGAATGAAGAAGGCTATGAAGTTGGTTAATTTCAATAGTAGCCAATCCTCCATAATTCAAACACGCACACAAGTAATGTGATAAATACTTTAATTTATATTAAAGTATATAATCTCTTTACTCTAGAAGTTATGGCAACTGTATGCTCATGGAGATTTGTCATTTAAATTTAGGAAAGTTATTTAACCCCTGTGGCAGTTTGAGATTATTTATAAACCCCAGAAAAGAGAAGGATGATGTTTGCAAACTGGTCCATTTGATTTTAATAAATTCAAAGGTTTTAAGTTTACTTGATTAAATCAATTTAGGGCCTTTGATTAGATCACATCAGTAAGGTGTGACTTAGATTAAGTCTCCGCCCCTTTGGTGGGCTGATATAAACAAGCACTCACTCAAGAAGACACAGGAAGAGAGAGACCTCCATAGACACTGAAGAGGAGAAAACTTTGATCCTGCTGTCCCGGGAAGAAAGATGAGCCATTTGCCTGATTGTTAGCAGCTGAGCAGCTGATAAAGCCTGGAAAGAAATGAGCCCTGTGCCAGACTGATAAAGCAAGCCCTAAGAGACGAGCCCTATGTCAGCCTACAGTTGAGATCAGAAGAAGTTGGGCCCACAGAGCCTTAAGAGGAAGAAGGAAGGAGAGATCAGGCAGAGATCGCCTGCCATCTTGCTTCAACACGTGGCAACTGACTTTGGTGAGAAAGCAGCCTTGAGTTGAAGTCTTTAGGGACTTGTAACTGTAAGACTTTACCCCAGATAAATACCCTTTATAAAAGCCAACAGATTTCTGGTACATTGCATCAGCATCCCTTTGGTTAACAACCCCCATCACTTTATTTATAATCTATCTAATTCTACAAAAAAATAAAATGAAGAAATATTGACCCTTTCCTCTAGTTAGCAATTTTTAAAAAGTAATAATCATTCTTTGAGTTTGTGAAATAACTGCTGCCTGCTTATATTCAAAATAGATTTATTGTATAATTATCATTTATAGGGATTAGGTATTTGCTCTAGAATTCTGTTCTCCTACTTTCCAATCTTTGTCCTAGCAAAACACATTTTTATTGTCTTCTTACATTTCCCTTTTTATAAAATATTTTTTTAAATTAGAGAAGTTGTAGGTTTACAGAAAAATTATGTGGAAAATAAAGAGCTCCCATATAGCACCTCTCCTCTATTATTAACACTTTGCATTAGGGTGGTAACTTTGTTACAATTGATGAAATAATATTTTAAGTATAGTATTAACTTTATAAACTATAATTAACAGTTAACATTAAGGTTCACTGTTTGTGCTGTACAGTCCTATGTTTCTTTAAAATTTATTCAAGTAACATTATGTATAACTTAAAATTTCCCCTTCTAACAACATTCAAACATATAACTCAGCAGTGTAAATTACATTCACAATGTTGTGCTACCATCTCAACCATCTATTACCAAAACTTTTCCACCACCCCAAACAGAAGCTTTGTAAAATGTTAGAATTAACTCCCTAGTCCCTATTCTCAGCCAGCCCCGGTAAACTCTATTCTAGTTTCTAAGTCTAAGAATTTGCTTATTCTAATTATTTCATATCAATGAGAACATGCAATATTTGTCCTTTTGTGTGTTTTATTTCACTCAACATGATGTCTTCAAGGTTCTTTCATGTTATCACATATATCAGAACTTCATTCCCTTTTACAGTTGAATAATATTCCATTGTATATATTTACCACATTTTGTTTATCCATTCAACTGTTGATGGACACTTGGGTTGTTTCCATCTTTTAGCAATTGTGAATAATGCCACTATGTACATCAGTGTGCAAACATCTGTCTGAGTCCCTACTTTCAATTCTTTTTGGTATGTACTTATGATGGGATTGCAGAGTCATTTGGTAATTCTATACTTAACTTTCTGAGGAACTGCCAAACTGTTTTCCACAGCAGCTGCAAAATTCTACATTCCCACCAATAATGAATGAATGTCCCTGTTTCTCCACATCATCTCTAACACTTGCTAGTTTCCAGGTTTTTAAACAGCAACCATCCAAGTGGGTGTAAAATAGTTTCTCATTGTGGTTTTGATTTGCTTTTCCCTAATGGCTAATGATGTTGAGAATCTTTTCACATGCTTTTTGGTCATTTATAAATCTTCTTTGGAGAAATGCTTAATGAAGGCTTTTGCCCATTTTTAATTGGGCTATTTGTCTTTTTTTATGTTGAGATGTAAGATTTTTTTAATATATTCTGGATATATATCCTCATATTATCTTATCAGATATGTGGTTTCCAAATATTTTATCCTTTTGTATTTTCACTATCATGATAAAGTCCTTTGATGCACAAAAGTTTTTAATTTTGATGAAGTCCCATTTATTTATGGTTTCTTTTGTGGTTTGTGCTTTTGATATAAAGTCTAAGAAACTATTACTTAATACGAGGTCCAGAAGATGCCTCCCTATGAATTTTTCTAGAAGTTTTATAATTTTGGTTCTTATACATAGGTCTTTGATCTATTTTGAATTAATTTTTGTATATGGTGTGAAGTAGGGGTCTCCTTTCATTCTGTTGCATATGGATACCCAGTTTTCCCAACACCATTTGTTGAAGAGACTATTCTTTTCCCATCGAGTAGACTTGGCATCCTTTTCAAACATCAATTGGCCATTGATATGAGGGTTTCTTTCTAAACTCTCAATTTAATCTCATTGGTCTCCATATCTGTCCTTTTGCCAGTGCCACACTGTTTTTATTATTGCAGGTTTGTAATAAGTTTTAAAATCAGAAAGTGTGACTCCTCAAACTTCATTCTTCCTTTTCAAGATAGTTTTGGCTATTTGGGGCCCCTGACCATTCCATATAAATTTGATTGACTTTTCCATTTCTGCAAAGTAGGCTATTGAAATTTTGACTGATTGCCTTGAATCTGTAAATCAGTTTGGACAGAATTGATATTTTAACAATATTTGGTCTTCCAATCCATGAACATGGAATGTCCTTCCATATATTTAAGTTTTCTTTTATTTATTTTAGCAATGTTTTGCAATTTTCTGTGTATAAATCCTTTACATCCTTGATCAAATGAATTCTTAGATATTTGATTCTTTTTGTTGCTATTGCAAATGGAATTTTTTCTTGATTTCTTTTATAGATTGTCCATTACTAGTGTATAGAAACACTACTGATTTCTGTATGTTGACATTATACCCCACCACTTAAATTTTATTAGTTCTATTAGGTTTGTTGTGGATTTTCTGAAATAGGATGATGTCATCATCCAATAGGTTAAGTTCTACTTTTTCCATTCAAACTTGGAGGCTTTTTTTTCTTTTTCTGACTAATTGCTCAGGCCAGTAGAATGTTGAATAACAGTGGTGAGAATGGGCATCCTTGTCTTGTTCCTGATTTTAGAGGGAATGATTTTATTCTTTCACCTTTGAGTATAATGTTAGCTGTGGATTTTTCATATATGACCTTTATCATGTTGAGGAAATATCCTTATTTTTCTAGTTTTCTAAGTATTTTTCTCAAGAAGCAGTGCTGATTTTTGTCAAAAAGGTTTTTCTGCAACAATTGAAATGATTCTTTTTTCCCCCTTCACTTTATTAATGTGATGTATTACATTAATTGATTTTCTTATGTTGAACTACTCTTGCCTACATGGGATAAATCCACTTGATCATGGTGTAGAATTATTCATTGTGTTTTTGTGTTCAGGTTGCTAGTATTTTGTTGAGGATTTTTATGTCTGTATTCATAAGGGTTATTAGTTTGTCATTTTCTTTCCTTGTGGTATATTTACTTGGCTTTGGTATTAGGGTGATGTTGGCTTCACAGAATGATTTAGGAAGTGTTCCCTCCTTAATTTTTTGGAAGAGTTTGAGCAGGAATTGTATTAATTCTCCTTAGAATGTTTGGTAAAATTGACCAATGAAGTCATTTGGTGCTGTACATTTCTTTACTGGGAGGTTTGTGATGACTGATTCAATCTTTTTACTAGTTATTGATCAATTGAGATCTTCTATTTCTACTTAAGTGAGTGCCAGTAGCTTGTGTGTTTCTAGGAATTTGTGCATTTCATCTGGCTTGTCTAATTTATTGACATACATTTGTTCATAGTATCTTCTTATGATTCTTTTTATTTCTGTGGAATCAGTATTAGTGTCCTCCTTTTCATCTGTGATTTTAGTTTTTTGTGTCCTCTCTCTCTTTTTCTTTGTCAGCCTAGCTAAAGATTTGTTGATTTTATTAATCTTTAAAAAAAAAAAAAAACTTTTGGTTTTGTCGATTCTCTCTTGCTTTTGTACTCTCTATTTCATTTTTTCCCCTCTAATCTTTGGTGTTCCCTTCCTTTTACTTGCTCTGGGTTTAGTTTGCTCTTCTTTTTCTAAATCTTTAAGTTGTGATGTTATGGCTCTGGTTTAAGATCTTTCTTCCTTAATGTAGTAATTTAGAGTTATAAATTTCCTTCTCAGTAAGGTAATAACTGCATCTCATAAGTTTTGATATATTGTGTATTCATTTACATTGCCTCAAGATACTCCTTAATTTCCCCTATGATTTCCTCTTAGGCCCATTGATTGTTTAAGAGTTCATTTTTAAATTTTCACATATTTGTGAATTTTTCAGTTCTCCCTTTATTATTGATTTCTAGCTTCTGCCTGCAGGGCATGTTCTGGGAGGATGAGCCAGGGATAAATTTCCTGGTTCAGTCTTTTTCACTGCCAAAATAGATTGGCATGGACATACTGGTACCCCAGTATATGCATAGGGCTTACTGTTCTTCCTCTGGAAAAGGACCAGGGACTCACAATGGGAGCACAGGCTGGCTGCACAGCATGCCAGGGAGGAATGAGAGAGGGGTTATGAATTTCTTCTACAATTTTTAAAGCTGCATTTTCTTGATTTGTCACTTTCTCAGTACTCAACTTTTCAACTATTTTTTCAAGTTTTGAACAAAGAATTTCCTCAAAGATCTGCAGGGAATCGTCACCCCGGAGCATCTTCTACTGCCACTTTGGTCAATTGGAAGACTACATTTCCCTCTTTACTCACAACTACAGTGTTTAGGTTTCTTTTTCATCCTTTTTGATTAGTAGCTGCTGTACTTAATTGTGATTTAATTTCCTAGTAATTTTTTGTTTCCTTAGCATTTACTTTCATAATGTGCTTTATAAGGTTCTTGAACCTAGTATTAGTGATGGTAGATATGGACAAATGTTTGTGTTTATGGATTTGAGTTTTCAACTAAAAGAAACTTCTTGGATATTCTGTAATGTGCCAAAAACTCCATGCCACTTGTTAAGGGCACTATGGTAATCTACATTTTGACCTAATGTGTTATGTTACCTGGGAAAAGTAATCTATTTATTAGCTAGCAAGTTCATCAATACTGATTGATTGGTTTATGTGATTAATCAAATTCAATCAGAGATTTAAATAAACATCACCACTTTCTAACTAGTAATGTTTCAGGAGTGGACAAAGAGTTATGAAATTTTAGAGTGAGGAAATTGAGCAGCCAAAGGGGAGGGGAGAAGGCAAGAATAAGAAGGGGTCAAATTAAAGCCATTGACGGTTTAGGACCAGTCTTGTTAGCAACTGGAAAACTTAAATCACGTAATTTTAGGGAGAGGACAATGGGTTGTTTTTTTACTACAAGGGATCCTGGATATTATCTAATCAAGACAAGATATTCTCAAACCTGAAAGTATTTAAAAATCACTCATGAAGTTTTAAAAAAATACAAATTCCTAGAATGCTGATGATTCTACTTCATTCAGTTTGAAGTAGTACCCATAGATCTTTATTTTAAAAGATAGGAAAAACACCAAAGATTTTCTGGGTTAGAGAAATGGGGGAATTGTTCAGACTGTGTGTGGGGGTTACTTTTTATCTTATACTCTTCTATACTATTTTATCTCTTCCCATTAACATGTTACATTTTTATAACAACAAACTTTAAAATCTCTCCTGACAATTTTGATTTGTGGCAATATTTGGAGAAACTACTGATACAGATGAACCCACTGGCTGAGGTACAGAGAAATACTGTGATTTACTCCATCTTCTCCAGCCTAGGAAATAAAAATCTAGCCTGGATATAAAAGCCAAAACCCGTAAATCTAACTGAGTACTTTCCCACTATACCACACTGTCTCTGTGAGGACTAGCTAGAAAGAAAATCTTTAGATGTCTCCCTCAATAGTCCTTTTTTCACTCACACTGAATCAGAATACATATGATATGAAGATAGAACACAAACTCATTTGTGGGAACACAAAACTCATCATGGAGGATAAAGGGTAAACCATGAAACCTAAAAGGCTGTAAAGTCTGCTACCTGAACAATCTCTCAGGCCTAAAGTGATGGTTCATTTGACAACTAATAAATTTATATTACGGTCTAAGACTAAAAAAAGAAGAAACTAAAAGGAAAACAAAGTAAAAAGACCCCATGAATTCTATATTCAGTATATATTCAATGGAAATGAGCAGCATTTCTGTTTATAACAGCTTTTTAAATAATATTCCAAAGATTTGGAAACAATCCAAAGGTCTATCAAAAGTAAAATGGGTCAAGAAAGTATGGTAAATTCACACAATGGAATACTATATAGCAATGAAAAAGAACAAACTACTGGTATGCACAACACCATGGACAAATATAATAAATATAATGTAGAATGTAAGAAGCCAGACACAAAAGAGTGCATACTGTATGATTCCATTCATATTAGATCAAAATCAGTAAAACTAATTTTTGGATGTATCATGATAGAGATCAGAGAAGTGGTGGTTCCAACAGACTGGGAGGTACATGAAGGAGCCTTCTTGGTTGATAGAAATGTTCCATATCTTGATCTCAGTGGTTTTTACACAGGTGTATAAGTATGTAGCCATTTTTTAAGCTGTAAATTTAAGATTTGTGCATTTTAATGCAAATTATATCTCAATTAAAATAGAAATTAGGCATGAATTGTGATAATTCTTTTAAAAATCATGAAAATTTGAGATAGATGATTAGACATATTTTTTATCTATTCTAATTACCATTTTCATTGGCAAGCTGGTTTACTAGTTTGAGTGGTGGAATAATTTAAATTGTAGGTAGACTTTGATCTAGATGAATTCTAACATTATCTGGAGTTTCATGAGCCTGGAAGTAGTGAGGCTGGTGGTAAGAAAGATGGAAGTTATTAGTGAATCTCTCTATATATACATATATATATGTATATATATATTTTAAAAGATACTTAGATTACATAAATGTTACACAAATAACATAGGGATTCCCATATGCCCCATTCCCCACTCCTCCCACACCTTCCCACATAAACATCCTTCATTACTGTGGCACATTCATTGCAACTGATAAACACATCCTGGGGCTTTGCCATTAAGTATGGACCATAGTTCACATTGTAGACCACACTCTCTCCCACACAGTTCTACATGTTATGTGATGATATAAAATGGCCTATATCTGTCATTGCAATGTCACTTAGGACGATTCCCAAGTCCCAAAAAAGCCCCTGTATTACAGCTGTTTTTCCCTTTCCCTGCCCCCAGAGCCTCCTGTGGCCACTGGCTCCATATCAATATTGTAATTTCTTCCATTGCTAGAATCACAATATGTCTATAATAGAATACCAGTAAGTCCACTCTAGTCCATAGCTCTTCCCCCAATCCTGAGGATTCTGGGATGGTGATGTCCACTCCACCTCCAACTGAGAGGGGTCTTATATTCCATGGGGGAGATGGATGGGACTATTCTGCCTGCAGTTGCAGACTTTCTCCATTCCCTGGGATGGCTGTCGTCCATCATCATATCCCCACCAGTTGTCCTGGGTGAGTAAAATGAGTTGTACAGTAGGTGTTGCAACTCCGCCAAAGTTCTGGGCCCAGCTCGCCCATTGACAGCACAAAGACTCGAGTCTCTGGATGTACACCTACAAACTCCAGCACTAAGTATAGGTTTGAATAGAAGGGACAGATGAGCCATGTGCAGGGAAGACATAATTGAGTACGACTCTGTCACTCTCAGGAGCACAAACTCCAAAGTAGGGCCACTGGCAAGGCACCAAACTCCGGAGCTATCCACCCTGACTATAGGACCTGGTTGTCTCCAGAGCCATCAGGAGCCCCACTATTTGGGGTAGTATCCACTTTGAAGTCTATGAGATCCTGCTGAGATGTGCCTAAGCACCTCTGGGATGACCTCCTGACTCACTTTGAAGTCTCTTAGCCATATAAACTCATTTGTCTTCACATTTTCCCCCTTTTATTTGAGGTCTTTTTCCAGTTGCATTGCTAGTTGGTGCTTGGTAGCAATCCCTCGGTGCCAGGGAGGCTCATCCCTTAGAGTCATGTCCCATGATGGAGGGAAGGTAATGCATTCATATGCTGAATTTGGCTTAGAGAGAGGCCACATTTGAGCAACAAGGAGGCTCTCAGGAGGCAACCCTTAGGCACCCCATAACAATCTGCTAAGTTTCAATTTCAAGAGCAAGGGCTCATAAGACTAGTAGTCAATATCAAGGGCCCATCAGTGGTTCATCCTCCTTTGCCAGTGGCAACCCCTGCACATGGGGGACTGTTGCTGCTCCCTTAGAGAATGTGGCAGAGCCCTCCAGGATGGGAATTCAGTATTCTCTCAGTCGTTGTGTGAGTCTCCACCCACTGTGGCAATGCCCCATGGACATTTGAACATTTTTACATACCTTGTGTGTATGCTCAGGTGAACTTCCTCCCATGCATCCCCCATCACTGACACCCCACTCCAATGATCCTCCTCCACTTCAGTTATAACCCTTCTGTGATCCAAAGCATCTTCAAAAATGAAGACATTACAATAGACAAATACAATTAATAGGAAAATGAAACAATAATGCTAAGTTTACATATAAAAGATAGAATACATAAAAATTTTAAAAAACTAAAAATAAAATTAAAATATTGGGATTTTTAAAAAATTAAAAATATTTAAAAAGTATGTTTTTCATTTTGCCTTTCATCACCACAATATCTGGTGTCCTGTCTATACCATAGCACCTTTCCCCACTCACTCCCCAGTGTCTCACTATTAGTGAATCTTGAACTCCCAAAGTAGGAGTTTGTACTTTCTGGTATCATGAATATTGTCCTTCATTGGTACACTTTGACTTACTAACAGGATGTGTGACACATAAAATCACGTGCAACCTAAAAACACATAGGTGTAGAGCAATTTTTACTAAAAGAAATAATTCTGGGACCTTGGGTAATTAGCATAACTTCTCTGCATCTTGTTGAATGCATCCGTAAGGCTACAATTGATAGGGCTCCTCCAAGTCTAGCAAGTACAAATGAACAGTATAAAAATGGTCATCATCACTATCTGAAGAGGATGTTTGAAATTAATTTTCATGTTTGATATATACTTCCTTTTGGTCCAACCCCTTTTTTCTTCATAAGTCTTTCCTGATTGTTATGTAGATCTGATAACATGACTTGAGGCTTGCCCCAGCTTCCCCAGTTTTTTACCCTTTTGCTCCTTCAGATAAAAATAAGTGGACACTGGGAAAATAGACTAACCACTGATTATGAAAAAAGTAAACTGAAAACATTTTATCTCTTCATGAATAAAATTGAAAGCTTCATAATCAACATTTCTCTAACAGATATGCCACCCATCTTAGACTGTGTACATAACTTCACAAGCCAGATAACAAAACTATTTCAACAGATTTTTTTGAGCAAGAGAGTATGTGGTACTGAAAACCAAGATGAATAAAAAACACCACATGAGTCATTGCCAACTTCTTCAGTGAATGTTAAGAGCCTTATTATAACATTTAATTTAAAAATAACTAAGCATATTTAGAAACTGCACACTGTAATAAGGCTGGGTATGAAGACAACTTGATGGTACATACTTTTCTCCCATGGACAGCATCAATCCTTCTTACCATTCCAAACATATAGGGGGAAAGCGGCTATCTCACCTGAGCAAAGCACCACTCTGAGCCTTTTGCTTTAAGACCATGCAGGATCTACATTACACAGTGATTCTGGATGAGATGTTAAAGGAGGCAAAGAGCAGTAATTGCTTTAGAACCTTTTTTTAAAAAAAAAAAACAAATGGGATCTGTAGCCCTGCCTAACTCTCTTCCCACGAGGCACAGTAGAAGGTGAAGAAAACAAGCAAATACTAACACAGTGGGTGGGGCAGGAGACCCATGGGGAAAATACTTTTAAACCAATTCATAAGAAGGTGAGGCATTAGTGCAGGGTATAAATTGTTGATGGTGTCAGGTGTACCAGTGTAACGTTCCTGCTAACCCCCCTTCTCTGAAGCTCATGTTTCTGTGCTTCCGTGTAGACTACTGTCTTCTCTTGAGCTATATTAACAACAAATTAGGATAATGTCAAATTGTTCCTTCTTCTTTTAAGAGACATATCTCTCGCCATGATATATTCCTTTTATTAAATAATTTATCAGAATTTTAAGACTATCTCATTATTGTCTTCAGAGTCTGCCTGGCTGGTATTTACTAGCTTGGGTCAGTCATCAAATTACAAAGCAACTCAATTTGCTCATCTTTAAAATGGATTTTAAAGAGTCAGTTATTCTTAACTCTAATTGTTCATTAACATCTCCTGAAAAGCTTTAAAAATACTGATGCTCGGGTCCCAGGTCACAGAAATTAAAGCAAAATCTCTGAAGGTGGCACTTGGGCATCAGTATTTTTTTAAAAATTCCCCAAGTGTTTAAAAGTTTCTAGACAGCCAATATTGAGAAGCACTCGGGTCTTTTTTGAACAGAGTCCATGACTCTGTACTGTATTATCTTGGGTAAGCAACTTGACTAATTCAGTGTAAAAAAGGAACTTGAAAGATATGTTGCAAGAAAAAGCAAGTAATAATCATTGAAGTGTCTAAAGGTCGTGACAGAAATATACGTTATTTAAAAATAAAAATTTGCATACAGGTTAAAATATTAATAGTAGTGCTCATTAATTGAGCAGTTGAGCATGTGTCCAGCAATTCTCTGATCCCTTTACATTGGTTATCTTTTTTAATGCCCAATACAAGCTCAGGGGTGGGTACTGGTCATTTAGAAAGGAGGAAACCGAAACTTAGACAGTTGAATTACTTACCCAAAGTCCACAGCTTCTGTGTCAGAGCTCATATTCAAACTTAGACCACACGACTTTAGTCTAGAGCCTGTGCTTTTAACCTCCACAGTACTAAAGACTACCTTTTTACTCTGTAATTGCATAGTCAACTTCCTGTGATGAAATACCATAATAAAAGCTGCTTTATCTCAAATTATGTACAGTTGGTCAGTGGAGCCCCTATCAATTTCAGAGTATTTGACTGGAGCTAAAGATAGTGGCATTGACTGTGGAGCGTTGGTAGGTTTGGCTGGCTGGTGATGAGCCCTTGCCTGGGTTTTAATAAAGTATGAGGGTTTTTGTGTTTTTTTTAAAGATTTATTTTTTTATCTCCCCCCCTCCACCCCCATTGTCTGCTCTCTGTGTCCATTTGCTGTGTGTTCTTCTGTGTCTGCTTGTCTTCTCTCTTAGGCCGCACTGGAAACCTATTCTGGGACCTTCCGGAGTGGGAGAGAGGCACTCAATCTTTTGTGCCACCTCAGCTTCCCTTGCTTCATCTCTTATTGTCTTTCTCTGTGTCTCTTTTTGTTGCATCATCTTGCTGCGCTGGCTCTCCGTGTGGGCCAGCACCCCTGCTCAGGTCAGCACTCTGCACGGGCCAGCTTGCCTTCACCAGGAGGCCCCAGGCATTGAACCCTGGACCTCCCATATGGTAGACAGAGCCCAATCGCTTGAGCCACATCCGATTCCCAAAGTATGAGGGTTTTAAGCACATAATGGAGGAGATACAGATATTAGAATCTGAGGTGAAGATTCATGATACCCAAGATTAAGAATCTTTCTTCTGCACAGTTCACAGAAGGGGGGTCATATCTTCAAAAATGGGGCCTAGGTAAGATGACCCTTGTTACTGTTTTGTGGAATAGATGGGAATGACCTCATCTTTACCTCTGAATGAACTTGGTGAGCTGCTCCAAATACTTTCTGCCTACTTCTCTGCATATGAAAAGACATGTCCGTATTCCAGACCACTTCATCCCTTGCCTGAATAGCCGTAATAGACTCTTATCTGGTCTTCCTCAACTGGCCCTTGCCATCTTACAATCCATTTTACCCTTAAAGCTCACAGAGTTATATTTCTAAATCATAAATCAGATCACATCAGCCCCCTGCTTAAGACCCTTTAGTAGATTCCTATTTTTTTAGAATTAAACTCCAATCTTCCATGATCCATGATCTCGCCTCTTACCAGCTCTTACCATCTCTACCAGCTTCATCTCTCACCTCACTTGACTCCAGCTACTCTTGCTTGCTTTATGTTCCTCTAACACACTGAACTTGTTCCTGCTTTAAACCTTTGTATTAGCTGTTCTCTTTACCTTCATATTCTTCTCCTAGATCTTTGCATACCTTCAACCTTTTTGTCATTCAGGCATCCCCTTAAACTCCGCCTTGTTTGAAGGCCTTTCTTGGCCATCCCAATCTGGAGTACACCCCTACACACACTGTCACTAACTCTACCACCATCCTGTTTTACGTTCATTATAGCATGTAACACTATCTAATACTTTCATATTTATTTCTTCACTTATTTAAGCACCCGCTTCCGTAATGTTAATTTCATGAGAACAAGAACCTGGTCTTTTTTGTTCACTGCTCTGTCTCTAGCAGTATTAATCATGTTATATGGAAGAGGTGCATTAAATTTTTGTTGAATGAATAAATAAAAGAAACAAGGATTATATGGGGAGAATAACCTTTGGGATGAAATATTTGATTTTTGGGGGGTGTTAAAAATAATTATTTATAAAACAGTATATAAAAATATGTACGTATATATACACATAAGTAGTTTATATATATTTATACATATATAGTTTGGAGAAAAATAATAAAATAAACATCAATGTATCAACACTCAGGTAAAAAAATTAAAAATCACTACTTTGGAAGCCTCAATTTGCCCCCACCCCACAAAGTTTTCTTCCCTCACCTCTAGAGTCACCATCATCTTGTTTTTTTTAACCATTCCTTGCTTTTCTTTATAGTTTTACCACTATGTATGCAGCTCAAAATAGTTTTGGAAAACAGGAGAACAATCACGGACTCAGCTAATTTAGAAATGGCCAGATCCAACTGTTAGAGGAGACTCTCAGGAGAAGAGAAGCTGTATTGACCACAAGGCATAGTTCCCTCTGCTTCCCTGATGGTTTACAAAGGCCCCCAGAGCTGGGGGTGCCAGTGGGGAAGGTCTTGAATGTGCCATGAAAAACATGTAGCTCGTCATCAGGCATCTGGAAGTTCTCTAGGATGGACCAGACACTGGATGTCCAGTGGAGATATGGCCAGAGGTTTGTATTTTCTGCTTCTAAGCATGGCCTTTAGAGGGAGGTAAAACAAAAGAAAAGAAAACAAAATAAAACACACACACACACACATTTTTGTGGGGATAAAGGCAGCTTTCTACTGATCCAGGCAACAGAGCATGAAGGGGAGAGCAGCATATTGTCAAGACAAGTCAAGTGCAGGTAAATAACTGACCCACGCTCACTGGGGCATTGTGTCCTTAGGTTAAATAGGATGCAAGATGACTTTGAACAAGGATACAATGCTTCCAACTCAAACTGTGACTGACACATTGTATACTTTTATTTATCAGGCATTTTGGGATATGTGCAAATTCCATTTGAATGTTTTTATTGCAAGGGAGAGAGCCACAACTCAAACTTGCAAAATGGATTTGACCTACATAATGGAAAGTGTATGAGTTTAATTTCATTAGTGATCTTTTATTTTTCAAACTTCCTGCTGGGTATATGGATCCTCATTATAATAATCTTCATGCCTTTGAGTATCATAAATATTTAATAATAAATTTGAATTAAACAACAACAAAAAATAAAAGAAAGGAAGTAGCTAGATCCAGGGCTTGAGCAAGGTCATCAGTACTTAGTCTCTCCTTCTCTTGATTGATTCCCTTTCTTCTTTAGACCTTCTCTGATTGGGAATCCTCTGCAGTTCCAAGCTTAGTAGCTGTACACTGGCAGGCAATATAATGGCAAGAGTGCTTATCTTTCTCAACAGTTCTGGAAGTCCCTGATTTGGTCCAAGCCAATCCTAGGAAAACCCCCATGACTACAAGTGTGGGATGCTCTGATGGGTTGGGCCAGGTTCCTGTGCCCAGGAGGAAGCTAATGAATGAGGCTAAACACTTCTCAACTACCCCCCACCCCCAACACATGGTTTGCCAAAGGATATCACGGTGTTTTGACTAGAAGAAGGGAAATGGATGCTGGCCAGAAGAAATAACTGGTGAACACTAGGATTATTTAAAGGGGAAAAAAAAGACAGGGACAAGACAAATAGTTCCCTTAATTAGAACTAGCTATTTCTTGAGTTGTTTCCCAAATTTGTTGAGGCCCCAATGTAGCTCCAAAGCAGAATATTGTCAATAAGTCATCAAAAAAGTTGCCAACATCGACCTATTTGTAGAAGGACGTATGGGAATTATATTTCTGTCACTAAAACCAGTATCAATGCCCTCCCCTAGGGGAAAAAAAAGAAAAAAGAAAGAAATTAAGGGCCAGTGTGCTCTTGGAGCAAATGCTCTTAACACCAAAAACCTGGAGAAGGCTGCCCTCTACTGGGTAGAAATCTTGCTTGGGCAAGATGATTTTTTTTCTCTTTCATCCAGTTTTGGATTGTGTGCCTAGCTATCAAAATCTTTGTTGTAAACATGACTTTTATCCAACTGATCATCAAAAACCATTATACTCCAGGCCAACACAACTTGAGCAAAGCTGTGTGGCTGACCATTATAGCTGGTAAGCTCAGGTATGGATAAAATACCTGAAAGTATTTGTCTATTGTGTAAACACAAATCTTCCTAAACTATTCCAGACTGACAAACAGATTGAGAAACCATAGGATTACCCCATATAAATACAATAGAAACTTCTACTTTATAGAATAAAGAGAGCTTGTTGATGATGTAATTTATCTTCTCTTTCCTTTATCTCTATTTCTAACACCTAATTTTGAAAGAATATCATTGTCATTGTAGGAAATTAAGAAAAATAGAAACCTTAAAAAGGGCAGAATTATTAAATTTCATTTTAAAAAGTTATAGAGAACATGGCAATGTAAAGTATCCCCTGGAAAGAACCTCACCAGAAATTGAACAAATAAAAGGGCGTATCCCACTTGCTTAGAACTCTGGAGGACAGTAGAGACTGGAGAAGGACTCCACAAATGCTGACTTGAAAAAAAAAAAAAAAAAGAAAATATCAGGTAGGAGATATCCATCAAAGACCTACCAGTCGATCATTCACCTCCCTCTTACTCAGCTCCACATAGTTTGCGAGTTGCTCAGGAACAACAGCCTGGGTCCTTACCACTGGAGTCACAGACTATAGAACCACTCACAACAACAAGTTAGAACCCCACATATACCCAGATACACGGACCTAAGTTTTGCAGAGACCTATGGTGGAACACAAGTCTCTGAGGACTACTGTATACAAAAGGGCCCGTGCTTTGTATACAAAGAAGATGAAGGAAAACATGCACAAAGAGATATAGAATATTAAGAAGACAATGTGTCAGCATAAAGAAAGAATTTGAAAATATAAAAAGAAACATAACATAAATTATGGTGATTGAATTAGTCAAAGGGACACTGATACAAAATACCAGAACTCTGTTGGGTTTCTAAAGGGTATTTATTTGGAGTAAAATAATAAGCTTGCAGTTGCAATTACCAGGCCATAAAGCATGTTACTTCCCTCATCAAAGTCTGTTGCCACTTGTTTACACAAGATAGTGGGTGATGCCTGTGAGGGTTCAGGCTTCCTCCTCCTCCCAAGGCTCCATGGTCCCAGCTTCTTCCAATCTCAGCTGCAGGCTGGGACAAGTCTTGTCTCTCTCCTAGGGCTCATTTCTCTCTGGGCTCTGCTCTCTTCACAAGGCCACCTGTAAACTATCGGGTGAATGGCTCGTCTCTCTTCCCAGGGCCTCTGCCATGTCTAATGGAGGCTTCTCTCTTTCCTTGCATATCTGCTTTTCTGTGTTTACTTCCCAGGGCTCCAATATCAAAACTCCAAACTCTGTCCTCTGTCATGTTTTTTTCTCTGTGAGTCTCTGCCCACCAAGGAGACAGAGACACAAGATCCTACTGACATGGCCCAATCAAAACCTTAATTATTATTTAACCAAGTAAAAGTGAAACCTCTGAATCTAATCTAATCTAATATGCCCATCAGAACAAACCAGTTTACAAACATAATCCAATATCTATTTTTGGAATTCATAAACAATATCAAACTGCCACAGGAATGAAAGGGACAACAGCAGAAATTTAAAATATACTAGAGAGTGAATCCAAGATGATGGAGTAGGGAATGGCAGGCTGCACTCCTCCTCCAGAAACTGCAGGAGGGTAAGCAGGTTTACTTAGCAGAAGAGAAGCCATGGGACTGTGGGGGCAATTGGAGAGGGCAGCTAGAGAGAGAGGACCCAGTTGGCCGGGGAGAAGGGAGCTGTGTGGAAGAGGGCAGGCAAGCTAGCTCCCAGCTGGCTCAGAGGGACAGGGAAGCCAGAGAAGTGATTTGGCTAGAAGACCAGCACTCAGCTGGCTCCAAGAATGAGAGCCACTGGGTGACCAGGGGTGCATCCCGGTGCCCAGCAGGCTCTCTAGGTGGGGGAGCTGTCAGGCAAACAGGTGTGGAGACTGGCACCCAGACAGCTCAGAAGAGAAAAGAGTAGGTGGGAGGGGAGATAGGGCAGGCAGACTGGATCACATTTGGTTCCCAGTAAAAGGAGAAATGCAAGAGAGTGCTGAAGTGGCTCCAGAGACACGGAAGGGGAGAGCTGATCAGGTGGCTGACATACCCACCTGCCCTGGGAGAGAGAGAGGAACTGGTTCAGTGAGGAGGTAGGCTTAACTGCCTGGGTAAGAGGGGAGCTGGGACAGGCAGCCACTTAGATGGTAGATGTCCAACTGACCCGAAGCAAAGTGGGGCAGGGCAGGTGTCCAACTCACCCAGAAGAGAAGGGAGCCAGAGACTGATCCAGCAGGTTGTTAAGCACCTAGCTGGCTCCCTGGGGGAGGGGAAGCTGTGGGACAAGCAGCCTCAGAACAGGAAACATAGACTGAAGGGTTTTTTTTTAGTTTTTAAAAATTTTATATATTTTATTTTTTTATTCTTTGTTCTTTATTTTTTCTCTACACCTAGGTACCTTACCTGTAGAGGGTGGGCCGCAGGGAGATTGATTGGTGAACACTGGCAGCTTGAGACAGTTGCTAGCGGCCTGAGAGGGAGGCCTGCTTTTTCTGTGTTTTCTTTCTTCCTTTCTTCCTTCCTTCCTTCCTTCCTTCCTTCTTTCCTTCCTTCCTTCCTTCCTTCCTTCCTTCCTTATTTCCTTCCTTTCTTTCTTTCTTTCTCTTTCTTTCTTTCTTTCTTTCTTTCTTTCTTTCTTTCTTTCTTTCT
>JAKSZT010053783.1:2684649-2710091 GCA_026826555.1 Tolypeutes matacus
TCTTTCTTTCTTTCTTTCTTTCTTTCTTTCTTTCTTTCTTTCTTTCTTTCTCTCTTTCTTTCTTTCTTCTCCTTATTTTATTTCTCTTCTTTCACTCATTTTTTCCTCTTCCTTTGCTTTTCTTTTTTTCCTGGCTCTTTTAATGTTTCTTTTCCATCCTTTTATTATTATTATTATCATTATTTTCTCTTCTTTCTTTCCTTTTTTATGGTCTAATATTTTTTGGGGGAGGAGCATGGGCAATTACAAGGATGTAGAATAAGTGGAATCAAGTGTCAAAGAGGACCCTTAACAAAAAACAAAATGAAATAAAACCTAGAGTAGAAAGAGAAACTAACCAACTGAATAAGTCCCTCAGGATAAACAGATGCTTAGACACCCACAAAAAAATTGCAAGCCATACTAAAAAACAGGACAACATGGCCCATTATAATGGACAAACTAAAATGCAGGAGGAGATGTAGAGCATGGAACAACTAATCAAGGATGTCCAAACAAATATCATGAATCAACTTAATTAAGTGAAGAAAGAGATAAAGGATATTAAGAAGATACTGGGGAAACATACTGAAGAAATCATAAACATACATAAAAACATAACAGATCTGATGGTGATGAATGAGTGCAAGAAATTAAATATACTGGAAGCACATAACAGCAAATTTGAACAGGCTGAGGAAAGAATTAGTGATGTCAAAGACAGAACATATGAAATTACACAGATAGTAGAACAGATAGGATAAAAAGATAGAAAAATTTTGGCACAGACTCAGGGAATTGTATGGCAATGTGAAATGCACAGACATGTGTATTATAGTCATCCCAGAAGGAGAAGAGAAGAGAAAGGGCAGAAGGAGGGTTGAAGGAAATAATGGCTGAAAATTTCCCAAATCTTTTGAAGGACATGGATGTACATATCCAGGAAAGTCAGTGCACTCCAAACAATATAAATCATAACAGGCCTTACCCAGAGACACATACTTATCAAATTGCCAAATGCTCAAGACAAAGAGAATTCTGAAAGCAGCATGAGAAAAGAGATCCATCACACATAAGGGAAGCTCGATGAGATTAAGTGTTGATTTGTCACTTGAAACCATGATGATGAGAAGGCAGTGGTATAACATAGTTAAGGTGATAAAGAAAAAACTGCCAGACAAGAATTCTGTATTCAGAAAAGCTGGTGTTCAAAAATGAGAGAGAGTTCAAAATATTCACAGATAAATAAAAATTAAGAGAGTTTGTCAATAAGAGACCTGCCCTTCAAGAAATAATAAAGGGAGTGCTTCAGGTTGAAAGGAAAAAACAGGGGAGAGACGGTTGGAGGAGAGTGTAGAAAGGAAGATTATTAGTAAGAGTAACTAAAGGGATAAAAAGAGAAATAAAAACAAAATATGACATATAAAAACATAAAGAAAAATTGGCTAATGTAAGTACTGCCTTGACAGTAATGACATTGAATGCTAATGGATTAAGTTCTCCAATCAAAAGACACAGATGGGCAGAATGGATAAGGAAATAGGACCCATCTATATGCTATATACAAGAAACTCACCTTAGACCCAGGAATGCAAGGAAGTTGCAAGTGAAAGGTTAGAAAATGATTTTACATGCAAACAATAACCAAAAAGGAGCGGGAGTAGCTATATCAATATCAGACAAAATAATCTTTAAATGCAAAACTATTGTAAGAGACAAAGAACATTATATATTAATAAAAGAGGTATTCTATCAAGAAGAAAGAACAATCATAAATATTTATGCACCTAACTAGGGTACCCTAAAATGCATGATGGCAAACAATGGCAAAACTAAGGGGAGAAATAGAAGTCTCTACAATCATAGTGGGGGACATTACTATACCATTATCACTATTATACAGAACATATCTGACAAAGGGTCAATAAAAAAAGAGAGACCTTGAATAATATTTTAGAAGAACTAAACCTAATAGACATATACAGATCATTACACCCAAATACAGAAGGATATACATTTTCTCACGTGCTCATGGACCATTCTCCAGGATATACCACATGCTAGGTCACAGAACAAGTCTCAACAAATTTAGAAAGATTGAAATTATATGAAGTAATTTCTCTGACCACAATAGAATGAAGCTGGAAATTAATAAGGGACAGAGAACCAGAATAAGCACAAATCTATGGAAGTTAAATAACACACTCTTAAACAATCAGTGGGTCAAGGAGAAAATTGCAAAATAAATTAGTAACTACCTTGACATGAATGAAAATGAGAATACAACATATCAAAACTTATGAGATGCAGCTAAAGCAGTGCTGAGATGGAAATTTATAGCCATAAATGTCTAAATTACCAAAAAAAAAAGGAAGCTAAAAATAAAAAACTTACCTGCACACACGGAGGAACTAGAAAAAGAACAAACTAATCACAATGCAAGCAGAAAGTAGGAAATAACAAAGATTAGAGCAGAATTAAATGAAATTGAGAATTAAAAAATACTACAAAAAATTAATGAAACCAAAAGCTGGCTCTTTGAGAAGATTAATAAAATTGGCAAACTCTTATCTGGACTAACAAAACAAAACAAAAGAACAGATGCAAACACATAAAATAAAAAAAACAAGAGAGGGGATATCTCTACTGACCCAAGAGAAATAGAGTATCACAAGAGGATACTTTGAAAAATTTTATGCCAACAAGATCGATAACTCAGAAACACACACGCAACCTATATTGATGAAAGAAGAAATTGATGAAATCAACAGACTAATCACAAGCAGTAAGACTGAATTAGAACACTTGAAAACTGCCAAGTGTCCATTAACAAATAGACAAAATGTGATATAAATATACAATGGAATATTACACAGCTGTAAGAAGGAATGAAGTATTGGTACACGTGACAACAAAGATGAATCTTGAAGACCTTTTGTTGAGTGAAGTAAGCCAGTCATTAAAGGACAAATATTGCATGATCTCAATCATATGAACTAAGGATATTGAGCAGACTAAGAGACAGAATCTGGAAAATAGGTTACCAGGAGATAAAAAGGGAGTAAAGAGTGGTGACTAGATGCTCAATCTGGGCAGAATCTATGATAATGTGAATGGGACTGGTGTAACAGTGAATAGGGGTGATTGTGGTGCAGGGATGTAAGTGGGGTTGATGGTGCCAGAGTGTGAGGGTGAACAGGGTTAGGGGAGTGGGTTGGGCTATCCATGGAACTGGGGGGAGGGCTGGAGGAAGGAATAGGTGAAGTCTGGTGAGGTGGAAGTCTGTGGTTAAGAACACAATTGTGGGAATGTTCTTTGGCAAATATGGCAAAGAGAGTCACTGGTGCAAGGTGTCGGTGGTGCAGGGATGTGTGGGGAAGGGTGCACCTAGGGCATGCTTCTATGGAATATGAATATGTTCATCTTGTCATAGGGTGTTATCTCAGTAGGTGGAGACTCACACAACAAACAACAAAATATTAAACTCCCTTTCTGGGGAGATCTGCTACAATCTCAAATAGATGGGCAAGAATATCTTGGGTACATAGGCAGGGCCTAATGAAAGAAAACAGAACAATATGTCAAGTCCTCAATATTAATGCATGTAACTATGAACTGTATCCTTGTAAAGCTGAGACTTAGCCTAATAATAACTATTGCCTTAGAATTACCTCCTTAAAAACTCCTTGTTACTCAAATGTGGCCTTTCTCTAAACCAAACTCAGCAAATAATGCACTACCTTCCCGCCAGCATGGCACACAACTCCTAGGGATAAGCCTCCATGTCACCAAGGGATTAATACTCAGCAACAACAAGTGATGAATTTGGAAAAAGACCTTGATCAGAAGGGTGAAACCTCAAAGACAAAAGATTTTTTATAGCTAAGAGATGTCAAAATAAGTCAGGAGGTCATTCCAGAGGTTACACTTATACATGTCTTAGGCAGATCTCACTAACTTACAAAGCTTCAAATAGGGGGCTCAAATAGGGGGTCTAGAGCCATCTGGACACTAGAGGAATTGTACACAATTCCTTGAAATCAGCACCCTGTTGGTGGTCTTTGCCTTGAACTATATGACAACCTATTTCCCAGTGTAGCAGAGTTATATTCATTTATAGTTTCCCTACACGTGATTCTTCTACCCCTTTTATTTGAGCCTATAATTAGCACTATACTCATTAAATATATGTCTCAGAGACTTAAATCTTCAATCTGTTCATATACCGATTGAGCCCTGAAACTTTGAAGAGTTGCAGTCAACACTTACTCTCCAGATCACTGGACTTGCCTAGGACAACTAACAAAATTATGATGATGGACAACACTCATCCTAAAAAAACAGAGAATATCTACAACTGCAAGCAAAACAGTTCCTTCCACCTGCCTCATAAAATCTAAGCCCCTTCTCAATCTGTAGCAGAATGGGAATCACCATCCCCAAATCCTCAAGGTTGAGGAATGAACAAACATAAGGTGTGGGGGGGTGCAACCACAGACAAAGTAAACTTATTAATATGGAATAACATGTAGCATTGTTATAGAGATAGTGGTTACCAGAGGTTCTGAGGAGAAGGGTAGGGAATAATAAGTGAAAGATAGGGCATTTTTAGGATATTGGAATTAAGTGTAAACCATAATGTAAAATCTAGACCTTGGTTAGTAGTAATGCTTCAATATTTATTCATAAATTGTAACAAATATACCACACAATTGTAAGATGCTATTAAAAGGGGAAGCTATGGAAGGGGCAGAGGATGGGGTATATGGGAATCCCTTATACATTGATATAATTTTTCTATAATATAAAACCTCTTTAAAAATAAAGTTTGTTATATTTTTTAAAAGTACACTAGAGGCATACAGCAGCAGATTTGAACAGGCAGAAGAAAGATTCAGTGATTGAGAAGATAAGACAATAGAAATCATATAGGCAGAGGAATAGATAGAGAAAATAATAGAAAAAAAAATGAGCAATGTCTTAGGGATTTGAGTGACAGCATGAAATGCACAAACATATGCATCATAGGTTTCCCAGAAGGAGAAGAGAAAGGAAAAGGGGCAGAAAGAATATTTGAGGAAATAATGACTATTTCCCAACTCTTACAGAAGACATAAATAGACATGTTCAAAAAACACAACATACTCTTAACAGAATTAATCCTAATAGACTTATTCAGAGATGCATACTAATCAGAATATCAAAAGCCAAAGATAAAGCAGCAAGAAAAAAGTTGTTCATCACAAACAAGGGATCCTCAATAAGACTAAGTCTTATGTCACATCAGGAACCGTGGAGGAGAGAAGGCAGTGTTATGACATATTTTAAGTACTGAAAGAGAAAAACTGCCAGCCAAAAATTCTTTATCTGGAAAAATTGTCCTTCACAAATGAGGGGTAGTGTTAAATATCCACAGATAAACAGTAACTAAGAGTTCATCAACAAAGGACCTGCCCCACAAAAATTACTAAAGGGAGTTCTGCAGATTGAAAAGAAAAAATGGAAGAGAGTGGCTTGGAGTAATGGGAATAAATGAAGATTATCAATAAGGGTAATTAAAAGGGTACAATAGTACTATATCCTCAATATAAAACTTTACACTTTAATTCCTATGAGAATCAGAATATGATTGAACAAGAAAAATGCATATTTCCTGATAATGGATATACAAAACATAAAGTGGTAAAGTGGGATCAAAATAACATAAAGAAGTGAAACAAAAGGATATGGAGGCAGAGAACATGCATGTTATTAAAGCTAAGTTGCTATCTTTTCAAATTAGTAGGGTATAGATGTAGCTTGTGTAATATAAACCCCAGGAAAACCACAAAGAGAGTATTTTAAATATATACAGAAAACAATATATACAAAAACAGAAGGACAAAATGGCTGAAGCAAGTACTGTCTTTACAGTAGGAACACTGAATGTTAATGGATTAAACTCCCCTATCAGTGGAGATCCATACAATAACCAAAAGAATATTGAGTTCCCATACTGTGGGGTTCTGCTACAGTCTCTTATAGGACAGCAAGAATCCCTGAGTGCAAGGGAAGTGAAGGAAGACAGACCATTTTGCTAGGCCCTTGATATTGATGACTGTACTTATAAATGTTTTCTTGTAAAATTGAAACTTAGCCTAGTATTATACACTGCCTAAGAGTTACCTCCTGAAAGCCTCCTTGTTGCTCAAATGTGGCCTCTCTCTAAGCCAAACTCAGCATATAAAGTCACTACCTTCCCCCTTGTGTGGGACATGACTCCTGGGGATGAGCCTCTCTGGCACCAAGGAATTATTACCAAGTGCCAACTAGCAATGCATCTAGAAAAAGACCTTGCCCCAAGGGGGAAATGGTAAATACAAATGAATTCTTATGGCTAAGAGACTTCAAAGTGAGTTGAGAAGTAATTCTAGAAGTTACACTTAGGCAAGTCTCAACAAGATCTCATTGACTGCCACAGTAAACAGTGCTTCAAATAGCAGGGCTCTGAGGGCTCTAGAGACATCCAGAAACTATAAGCAGGGCAGACAAACTCAGGAATTAAGCACCCTGTCATTGGGATTTACTTTGGAATTTATTTGCTCCCCAGTGTAACAGAGTTAGACTCATTTATAGGTTCTCTACACATGGCTCTTCTGCCCCCTTTACTTGAACCTATAATTAGCACTATAGTTGATAAATATATGTCCCAGAGACTTAAATCTTTGATCTGGTCATGTGCCAGTTGAGCCCTGAATTTCAGCAGAGTTGCAAAACCTACTCTTCAGTTCACTAGACTCACCCAGGACAACTAACGAGAAGATGATGATTGACAACGCCCATCTCAAGGAACAGAGAGTATCTGTAACTGAAGCAAGATAGTTCCATTATCTGCCCAATAGAATCTAAGCTTCTTCTCAGTTAGAAGCAGAGTGGGCATCACCATTCCAAAATAAGACTGGGGAATGAACAATGGACTAAAGTAACTTATTATTATTCTACTATAGACTTATTATTACTCTAGCAATGGAAGAACTCTTATCATTGATGTAAAGGCAGTGGCCACCAGAGGTTCTGAGGGATAGGATAGGGAAGAATAGTGAAATATGGGGACATTTTCAAGACATTGGAGTTGTCCTGCATGACATTGCAGTGATGGATACAGGCCATTTTATATTTTGTCATAACCTACAAAATTATGCAGTACAGAGTATAAACTATAATGCAAACTGTAATCCATGGTTAGTAGCACTGCTTCAATATGTGTTCATCAATTGTAACAAATGTACCACACTAATGAGGGATGTTGTTGATGTGGGAAAGTGTGGGAGAGTTAGGGAGTGGGGAATATGAAAATCACATTTTTTTATGTAATCTAAAGCTTCTTTAAAAATAAACAAAATTAATTTTAAAAATCTAAAAAAAAATCTCCCCTATCAAAAGAAAGAGAATGCTTAAAAACAAACAAACAAAGAAAAAACACCAAAACCAGAATCCAACTAATTGTTGTTTACAGGCACTCACCTTAGAATAAAACACACAAACAGTTTAAAAGTGAAAGGTTGGAAAAAAATATTCCATGCAAATAGTAACCAAAAAAGTGCCAGGGTAGTTATACTAATATCAGATAAAATAGACTAAGGCAAATGCTGGCAAAACTAAAGGGAGAAATGACACTTCTACAGTAATGGTTTGGAGACTTCCATACACTGCTCTCATCAACTGATAGAACATCTAGATAGAATATCAATAAGAAAACAGAGAATTTGAATAATATGATAAAGGAACTAGACCTCACAGACATATATAGAACACTGCACCCCAAAACAGCAAGATGTGCATTCTTCTCCAGTGCATATGGATCACTCTCCAGGATAGACTACATGTTGGGTCACAAAACAAGTCTCAATAAATTTAAATTTTAAAAATTGAAATAATACAAAGCATCTTCTCAGGTCATGATGGAATGAAGCTGGAATTCAGTAACAGGCAGAGAACTGAAAAATCCACAAATATATAGAAATTAAATAACACCCTCTTAAACAATCAGTGAGTCATTGGAAGGGAAATCAGGAAATATCTTGAGGCAAATAAAAACAAGAACACAACGTACCAAAATGTATGGGATTCAGCAAAGACAGTGCTGAAAAGGAAACATATAGCCCTACATGCTTACATAAAAAGAGAACAAAGAGTTAAATTAAAGATCTAATTACACACATCTGGAGGAACTAGAAAAAAGAACAGAAAACGAACCCCAAAGTAGGCAAAAGGAAAGAAATAAACATTATAGCAGAAATAAATGAAATTGAGGGGAAAAATATATAGAATTAATAAAATGAAAGTTGGTTCTTTGGAAAACTCAATAAAATTGATAAACCCTTAGCTAGACTGACAAAGGAAAAAGAGAGAAGATGCAAATAAATAAAATCAGAAACGAGAGGGGGAACATTACTACTTTTCCTTTGCTGCTTTCAGAATTCTCTCTTTATCCTTAGTATTTGACATTCTGATCAGTATATCTCTCAGTGTAGGTCTATTAGGATCTACCAATTTGGAATAAGTTGCACTTCTTGGACATGTATATTTATGTTTTTTATAAAAGTTGGGAAATTTTTGGATGGCCAAATGATTTTTGACAAGGGTGCCAAGCCCACTCAATTGGGGTAGAATAGTCTCTTCAACAAATGGTGCTGGGAAAATTGGATTTCTATGTGCAAAAGAATGAAGGTGGATCCCTATAATGCAACATATGCAAAAGCCACCTTAAAGTGGACCGTTGACCTAAATATATGAACCAGAACTATAAAATTCCCAGAAGAAAATGTAGGGAAGTGTCTTCAAGATCTAACAGTAGGCAATGGTTTCTTATACTTTACACCCAAAGCACAAGCAATGAAAGAAAAATAGATAAATGGGACCTCCTCAAAATTAACAGCTTTTGTGCATCAAAGGACTTAGTCATGAAAGTGAAAAGACAGCCTACTCAATAGGAGAAAATATTTGGAAACCATGTATCTGATAAGAGGGTAATATCTAGAATATATAAAGATATTATACAACTCAACAATAAAAGGACAAACAACCCAAATAAAAAATGGGCAAAAGACTAGAACAGACATTTCTCCTAAGAGGATATACAAATGGCTAAAAAGCACATGAAAATATATTCAACATCACTAGGTATTAGGGAAATGCAAATCAAAACTACAATGACATATCATTTTACACCCACTAGAATGGCAACTATTTTTTTAAAAAAGCCGGAAAACTACACATGTTAGAGAGGATATAGAGAAATAGGAACACTCATTCACTGTTGGGGGAATGTAAAATGGAGTAGCTACTGTGGAAGACATTTTAGCAATTCCTCAGGAAGCTAAGTACAGAACTACATGATATATACCCAGAAGCTACTTGGTATATACCCAAAAGAACTGAAAGCAAGGACTATAACAGAAATCGGCACACTAACATTCACAGCGGCATTATTCACAATTGCCAAAAGATGGAAGCAACTCAAATATCCATCAACCGATGAATCCATAAACAAAATGCGGTATATACATACAATGGAATATTATTCAACCATTAAAAAGGAATGAATTCCTGATGCATGTGACAATATGGATGAACCTTGAGGACATTATGCTGAATGAAATGAGCCAGACTCAAAAAGGCAAACTTTAAATGATCTCACTGATAAGAACCAATTATAATAAGCAAACTCATAAAGTTAGAATCCAGAATATAAGTTACCATGGGACAGATTGGGGTTAGAAAGGGAAGTTAATACTTAATTTCTACAGAATTTCTATTTAGGTTGATTGTAAAGATTTGGAAAAGGATGGTGGTGATGGTAGCACATGACCATGAGTGTAATCAACAACACTGAATTGTATAGGTGAATGTGGTTGAAAGGGGAAATTTAGGTCACATATGTTATTGGAATAAAAATTAAAAGATAAAACATAGGACTGTATAACACAGTGAGCCCTGTTGTAGACAATGGACTATAGTTAATAGTGCAGTTCTTTCATGGATTATAACAAATGTATGACACTAATATAAGGTGTTTTAATAATAAGGTGGTATAAAGGAAAATACACCTAATATAAACTGTGGATGATAGTTAAAATACTATTTTAATAATCTTTCATAAATTTTAATAAAGGTAACTAGTATTTATAAAATAGTACAATTAGAAAAAAGTGTAATCATCAGTTGTAAGGAACGTTCCACACTAATGCAGTGTTCGAGGTGGGGTGGTGTATAGGAATCCTATGTTTTATGCATGATTGTTCTATAAACACACATCTTTAATATATTTTTTAAGTCTTAGAAAAGCTAGGAAGGACAATGATCCCGAAGTGGCCTTCTCTCTTACTCCTCAGTTATGGATTTCTTGGCTTACTCTTCCAAGCAGTAATTTCACTTCTCTGTTTTCCACCCAGATCCCTGCTCTCAGCATATGACTTCACTTTGTACTTTGCTGAGAGGATAATCACCTGGAGGTGGACGCCTTCTCTCCTCTCCAGCTGTCTCCACAACTCTCTTCTCATCATTCCTGCCAGTTTCAGAAGAAGAGATGTCTTCCTTGTCCTGCAAGCAAATTTCATACCCTCTGCCCTATCCCAAAGATCATATTCCTTCAAATAGCCTTCATTCAAAACATCTTGAATTGCTCTTCCAGGGACAAGCAACTTTAATCCCAACAATCTCTGTACAGAATGGTCTATTTTCCTTACCAGCACTGTCCAACTTTGTGAATGATCTAAACCTCTACCCCACCTGCATACCTGCAGCCTTAATTTTGCACTACTCAGGAGAAACTGAATTCCCAAGGATTACTATCTACTTACGATTCAGGGACATCTCTGAATGCTTATTCTCCTTGACTTTTCTGCAATGTTTGGCACTTACCCTTATCTCTCTTTGGTGCCATCACACTTACCTCCTAGAGTCTCTTCTGCCTACTCTTCTGGTTCTCTGTCTATGCTCTGACTTTTTCTGTGTCCTGTTCTGTCTCTTCATGCCCACTAACTCACAGGTCTTCAAATGTATTGGTCCATATACTGCCTATAAAATAATTTTGAGTATTTATCACTTTGAACATTTTTAAGTTGGCATATAAATTTTTTCATAAGATTAAAGAGTTATAAAGAATATAATATCTGATATAGTGAAAATTATTTTTGTGTTTTAAATATATTTTGTCAAAACTATGTAGCTGCACCTTCAGTTAATGGAAAACATTCACTATATAATTTAATTGGCAATCAGAGTTTCCACTGTCAAAGTACTCAATCAGAAAAATATGACTTTGCTTTTCAACTCAAGTGTGCTAATACCAGCCCTGTGATAACCATCTTGCTTCTAAATCCTAAGTCTTAGAGGGAAATAAAGAAATGAAAAAGGAAAGAAAAGAAAGAATGAGGCAGGAAGCTTGTTATGTTTGTCGCTTGGAGGAAGGAAGACTTATTCTCTTCACCATTTCTTATGGAAGATTTGCAGCCTCAAACTTTACCTTTGTTTAGGGGTTCCAGAAGTATTTACACCTGGTAGAAAAACACAAGAGTACAATTTGGAATGGATGGATGAATGGATGGATGGGTAGATGAGTGGTATGACTTCCTTTTATAAAGTGGTTAGAAGGACAATTGTGAAAGAGAAATTGACAATTGGGAAAGGAGAACAAGCAGATATAGGTTTATAGATTGTATTGTGTCCCCATAAAAGATACGTTTAAGTCCTAATTCCCAGCATTGCAAATGTGATCCTATTTGTAAACAGAATCTTTGAAGATGTTATTAGTTAAGATAAGTGCAAACTGGATTAGGGTGGGCCCTAACCCAATATGACTGGTGTTCTTATGAGGAGAAGAAATTTTGGACAAAAGTAGGAGACAGAGAGAGAAATAGCCATGTGACAGAGGCAGAGATTGAGTTATTCCACAAGCCTCCTCCAGAACCCTATAGATTCCAGGGGAAGCATGCCCCAGCTAGCACCTTGCTCCCAAGTCTAGTGTCCAAAACTATGAGACAATAAATTTCTGTTGTTTTAAACCACTCAGTTTGTGGCACTTTGTTCCAGCCCCTCTAGGAAATGAATAAAATGGGGTATTCTCAGGCAGATAGGTTTTAGGAAAGAGTTCATATAACAGCTGAGAATCTATTAACTGATCCATTAAAACTATCTGTGTAATCTGTAACTCTTGGGAAATCTTCAAGGGCATGCATATCCTAGATTGAAGTGACTTTTCTACGAAATTAGTTACTTGTTACTTTCTCCAATTTTTTTTTCTCTTGGAGAATTGACTCATTTTCACAAATCCAATTAACATCTCTAGGTAGACATCTCAGAAATTTATTGATCCCTCTTTGCATTTACAAGCACCCACCTGATGTTCTTATTTTAAGGTCTTGTATATAACTTGAGATTTTCTACCTCATAATCAGCATAATAATAAATCTATAAACTTTCATGTAAAGGTGATTCTTCAAGTCTTACCACCCTATGATAAATTTCAACTATATCACCAACAATCTAATAGTTTCCAGCTTGAACTTAACTTGGATAAGGACAAGAATCAGAATCCCAACCTTCTAGCAGGCCCTCCTTATCTACCTAAGCTCTAGATGATTCAAGGATGAGCCTTGGTACAGTTGCAAAGTGGTGAACAGGTGTGCTACCTTTTGCATAAGAAAGGAGGAGAAATAAGTGTATGTGAATACGAATATAATATACACATATAGATAAGCAGGGAAAGAGAGGAACACATTTGCTTATATTTTCAAGGGAAAAAAAACACTGGAAGGTAAGCCAGAAACTAATAAAAATAGTACTTGTTAGGGATGGGGGTGGGGAGCAGAAACAGGGTTGAGGGGAGAGAAATGGAAGCAAGACCTCTCAGGGCACAAATTTATGTCAGTTTGACTTTTGAATCATAGAAATGTTTTATCCAATTAAAAAAAGTTCCCCAAATTTAAAAAAGACCCAACAATATACTAAAATTTAACATAATTATGCAAAGGAAAGGATTATGTTAGATAACTCTAGAACATGGTATTCTGGCTGAAACCCATTGGAAAGATACAGTCTAAGGATAAAAAAATATTTCAAATACAGTAGTTTTTTTGTCAGTAGTAATACTGATATTATTATTTTTACATCATGTTATGTATATTGTAGAGATAAAACAAATAAGTGATTATGCCACTATTATTACAAACTAAGGTTTTAATTTTAAGAGATGAGTATAAAAATAAAAAGAATTAGATCAAAACTCCATAAAGCCAAATTTGAATTGTCAAATGTCAATTTAAACTTATGATTTAAAAAATGTGTCTCCTAGCTCTGTTGTGTGAATGGATTTGAATTAAAATAAAAATTGCAAGCATGCTGCTTTAAAGCACTTGAAACATGTAAAAATCTATAAGGCCACGATGATATTAAAACAAAAAATAAACATGCAAACAAAACCTTTCTTGCCTACATTGGAGGTGACTGTTACAGCAGATCTTTATTCTGAAAATTGGTAATCAGAGGAAAAGAATTACACATTTGTTCTGCTTGTAGTTTAGAAATAAAATAGCCCCCAGTTCACGATGAAAACATTGTTATGGAAGAACACCAACTAGTAAATGTCAAAAGAATGGACAGTACCAGAAAATCATCATTCTGCAACCACAAATAAAATAATAGACTCCATTAAGAATCATCAACACAGTAGCACAACCATTAGGTGAATAGTTGATGGGAAAATTCTCCTGCTACCAAGGTATTACCCCCTGATTACACGTCAATAACAAGGATGGGGGGGGATGAGGTAGCAGGGAACAGGGGTGACCTGTATCATGGAGAGGTCTGGCTGTCAGAGATCAAAATGACCATCATGAAACCTGGGAGAAATAGACACTATATGTCTACTGATGAGGTGCAATGGAAATTATACAGCCCTCTTTATGAAGTATTCTTAGTAAAACATGCTTAACCCACAGGAATTAAGTCTGCATTTCTAAATTCAACTTCAAAGGAAATACAGGGGACAGGGGAATAAATTAAATGAAACCACCAGGACAAAAATAAAACAAATCCAGAAAATGGTGGATGTTTTACGAGACAATGGGCCTGATCTCTCTCAAAGGAGGAAAGTAATGACTTTTACAGATTAAGAGTTAGGAGTCATAACAAAAGGCAGTCTGTGGTCTTTGATCGGATCTTTGAGCAAATAAGCTATAAAATGTATTTTGGCAACAACTGGGGAAATATAATATGAGCTAGGAATTAGATATTAAGGAATCGTTTATCTTGCAAGATGTGATGAGTATTGTAGTTATATAGGAAAATTTTCATATTTTAAAAAATTGATGCTGAAGTATTCAAGGATAAAGTATTATGATGTATGTAACATCTTTTTAAATGGGGGAGAGAGAGAGAGAGATGGAGAAAATATGGTAAAATGTGTATGATTGTTGAACCTAGGTGATGGATTATGGGTAATCATTGTACCTTTCTTTTCACCTTCCTATATATTTGATTTTTTTTTTCTCTGTATTATGTTACCAAAAAAAAATAGACTCCATGATGCCTACCTGTCATTGCTGCTCACCTTTCTCGCCACAGGAAGGGACCAGTAGCCCCAGTCCTTGCTCTTCTGCTGGGGATTCTCTCCTTTCCCAGAGGTTGACAATCTTGGTGTTGCAGACACCATGCTGAGCCCCTAGAGCCAGGCCATGTCACTGCCAACCCCAGAGTGCTATCTCCTTTCACATTTCTGTTTGGTCTTTGTGGCCCTGAAATAGTGAAGACTGAGTTAGGTGTGGATGGGGAAGGAGAGAGGGAAGTTGTTTGGGCAGAGTGAGCTTTGTAGGCTCAGCAGGTCACTTCCTACCCCCACAGCCCCTCACAGGTACCTCACCATTACTAGAATGTTTGCCAGGGCAGCGTTTTGTTCACTATCTCTTTATTCCTTTGGTGAGAGAGGAAGTCCTACCCTAGGGTTCTGGGGATGGCTGAACACATGACACCCAACACTGGACAGATGAGATTGACAGCGGTTTATTACTCACATATACTCACAGCCTGGGGGAAGAAGACACCGCATGCCATGAAGGGCCATCTGGGGTTACATTTGGGAGCAGAGTAAACAAGCAGGAGCTGTGGGAGGCAGGCTTTCCCGTGGGAAGATGTGATTGATTTGTTTGAATAATTCCACAGGGTGGCAGAGAAGTAACATCCATTAGGTAGCAAAAACACCAGGTGGAGGGCAGCTGGTCTGGTTGTTAGGGGAGCTAACTGTGTGAGGAGTCTTGCCCATTGGGTGTGGGGGTCTTTGGGGTCCTAGGAAGCTCAAAGATGCCAAGGCAGCACATGAAATTTTAGGCTTTACAGTGTAGCTCAGAAATGTGCTGTGCCCCAATGTGGCTTCCCCACACACATGCTGAGAGCAAACTTGCCTCTCTCACTTCCTTGGAGCCAGGTAGGCTGCAGCTTTCTTCACTTTCCAGGTGCAGAGCTGGGAGAGGCCAGGCAATATTCTCCCTTGGCTTGTGGTAGCAGCTTCCTAGATGCTTCTCCACTTTCTTCCCCTTACTTCCCACTTCCTTAAGCCAAAAGCAAACCAGAAAAGCAATAAATCAGTGCTTATTTGCTTGCTCTCCCTTCTTTTTAGTTTCATTGTTTTTTTCAATTCCTTCCAAATAAATCAGATGCTGGAAGAGAATCCTTCTCTCTTCTCTGCCTTGGGTTAAGTTCCTCCTTATACCTCCTGCCTTTGGTAGTTCTGTTTCTCGCCCCTGCCTTTTCTCCTGAATAATAAATATTGTAGCTGACATTGAGTAACATTGATTCTTACTATGTGCCAGGCACTGTTATAAGGACATCACATGCATTGGCTTATTTAATAATTTTAACAACCCTATTCCTATTGTAATCCCCATGTTACAGAGGAAACTGAGGCACAGAGAGGGTGGGTAACTTGTGCAAGATCAAATCTAAGAGGTATCTAGTCTTCTCAGCAATACTGTATTTATAAATTCGTTCAACAATTAATCAAATGCCTATCTGTGCAAGATACTGCCGTAGACATTGAAGATATAGTAACCAACAGAGCAATGTTCTCATGGAGACTTCAGACCTGAGGCAAAGAAAAATAATAGTCAAATAATTAAGCAATACAGAGTCAGATATGTAACATAAATCTTGATAAGATGAAAGAGAATATAAGAGGGTAGACTGGACCCTGTCATTAAAAATATTTATCTATGTGTTTTTGGATAGACAATATATTCTCTTGTTCAAACATTAAAACACACAACATGGGATTAGAAAAAGTAAGCTATCCACGTGCAAAAATGGATAAGTAAACTTTTAAAGAAAAGCTATTTTTAGTAGTTTCCTATAGATGCTTCCAGAAATTTTATTCCTTATTCATATTTGAGACAAAAAAAATATTATATTCCCCTCCTTTTTTACTCCAAAGGAAGTAATATGAAGAGTGTAGAATTGTTCTATACTTGCTTCTTTATGATATTTTGTTGGATATCTTTCCATATCAATTCTTAAAGTGGTTCTTCATTTTGGTTTTACAACTGCCTACCATCCTATTGTCTGAATGTATCATCATTTATTTAATCAGTACTCTGTTGCTGGACATTTAGGTCCTTTCTAGTTTTTAGCTATTATAAAAAATGCTGCAATGAATAATCTTCTATATCAGGGATCAGCAAAATTTTTCTATATAGGGCCAGATAGTAAATATTTTAGCCTTTGTGAGCCATATGGTATGTCAGAACTATTCAACTCTGCTATTGTAGTATGAAAGCAGCCATAGACAATCTGTAAGTGAATGGGAACTGCAGTGTTTCAATAAAACCTTATTTACAAAAGCAGGCGTTGGACCAGAGCTGGCCATTGGTATATATAGCTTGCTGACTTCTATTATATATCACATTATATGTGGAATTATAGGAATAAATTCCTAGAACTGAGTTAAGGAGTACATGCGTTTCTTATTTTGATAGATTCTGCCAAATTACTTTTCAAGGAGATTGTAGCAATTTACATTTTCACCAGCAGTACATGAAAGTGCTTGTTTCCTCAACACTTCACTAATACAATGTGTTCACACAAACTTTTGGGGTTTTGACAATTTCATAGATAGAAAATGGTATCTCAGTATAGTATCAATTTCAATTTCTCTTCTTATGAATGAAGTTGAGCAAATCTAAGAGCCATTTGTTTTCTACTGGCTTATTGGTCATTTTTTTCAACTTATAATAGGTCTTTACATAATAGAAGGCTAAGCACTTTTTCAGATATATGTTTGCAAAATTTTTTCCAGTTTTTTATTTGTCCTTTGACTTATGATATTTTTATATCAATGAAAAGGTTTTGTTTTCTATATAGCCACATTAATTAATAATTACTTTATTTTATTTATTATTAGAGAAGCTAAAGGTTTACAGAAAATTCATGCAGAAAATACCGGGCTCCCATATACTTCCCTCCTTACACACAAAATCCTCCCCATTGCCAACATTTTACACCAGTGTGAAACCCTTGTTACAAATGATGAAGCAACATCACTGAAATTATACCATAAATCACAGTCCATGGCTTACATTATGGTTCACTGTCTTGTACTATCCTATGTTGTTGTAGTCTTTTAAATTTTCATTCTAGTAACATATACACAGTCCAAAATTATTCCTTTCAACGACATTAAAATACACAATTCAGTGGTGCCAATCATATTCACAATGCTGTGGAATCATCACCATCCATTACCAAAATTTCTCCATCACCCCCAAACAGAAGATCTGTATAAATTAAATCTCCATTCCCTAGCTCCACCTTCATCCTGAAGGCTCTACACTCTAGTTTGTGATTCTATGAATTTTCTTATTCAAATATTTCATCTCAGTAAGTTCATAAATATTTATCCCTTTGTGTCTGGTTTATTTCATTCAACATGATGTCTTCATTGTTCATCCATGTTGTCACATGTATCAGGATGTCATTCCCTTTTATGACTGAATAATATTCCATTGTATGTAGATACTGCCTTTTACTTCTCCATTTTTTTGTTGATGGACACTTGTGTCTATCTTCTGGCAACTGTGAATAATGCCACTATTAACATTGGTGAGTAAATAACTGTTCAAGTCCCTACTTTCAATTCTTTGGGTATATAACTAGCAATGGGATTGCCAGGTTTATATGGAAATTTCATACTTAACTTTCTGAGGAACCACCAAATTGTTTTCTACAATGGTTGCATCATTTTACATTCCCATGAATAATGAATGAATGAGTGTTCCTACTTCTCCACATCCTCTCTAACACTTGTTATTTTTCCTTTTTTAAATAGTAGTCATCCTGCTTGGTATGAAATAATATCTTACTGTGGCTTTGATTTGCCTTTCCTTAATGGTTAATGATGTTGAGCATATTTTCATGTGCTAATTGGACATTTGTATATATATTTTTTATAGAAATGTCTATTCAAGTTTTTCCCCATTTTTTAATTGGGCTATTAGTCATTTTGTTGTTGAGTAGTAGGATTTCTTTATGTATTTGGTATATTAAATTCTTATTGGATATGTGCTTACCAAATATTTTTCCCATTATGTAACTTGTCTTTTTATTTTCATAATAAGATCCTCTGGTGCACAAAAGTTTTAACCATTTATCTATTTTTAATTTTTGTTGATGGTGCTTTTGGTGTAAAGTCTAAGAAACCATTGCTTAACACATGGTCCTGAAGATGCTTCCCTACGTTTTCTTCTAGGAGTTTTATGGTTCTGGTTCTTATATTTAGGTCTATGATCTATTTTGAGTTGGCTTTTGAATGTGGTGTAATATAGAGGTCTACCTTGAATCTTTTGCACATAGACATCCAGTTTTCCCAGCATGATTTGTTGAAAAGACTATTCTTCCCCAATTGAGTGGACCTGGCACTCTTGTCAAAAATCAGTTGGCCAGCAGAGCAGGTGTAGCTCAGTGCTTGAGTGCCTGCTTTGCATGTACAAGGTCCTGGATTCAATCCCAGGCACCTCCTTAAAAAAAAAAAAAAAACAGGATAAGGGACTATTGATATGTTTTTTAAAAAATCAGTTGGCCATAAATGTGAAGGTTAATTTTTGAACTCTCAATTTGATTCCATTGGTCTAATGTCTATCCTTGTGCCAGTACCATGCTTTTGTACCATGCTTTGATTACTATGACTTTGTATTAAGTTTTAAGATCTGGCAGTGTTGAGTCCTCCAACTTCATTCTTCTTTTCAACATGACTGTAGCTATTCAATATAACATTCCATATAAATGTGATGATTGACTTTTCTAATCTGCAAAGAAGGCTGTTGGAATTATGATTCGGATTGTGTTGAATACGTATATTGCTTTGATGTAGAATTGACATCTTAACAGTGTTTAGTCTTCTAACCATGAATCCAGAATGTCCTTCCATTTATTTAGGTGTTCTTTGATTTCTTTTAGCAATATTTTTTAGTTTTCTGTATACAAATCTTTGATATGCTTGATTAGATTTATTCCTAGATATTCCATTCTTTCAGTTGCTGTTGTAAATGGATTTTTTAAATTTCTTCAATTGCCCATTACTAGTTTATAGAAACACTACTGATTTTGTGTGTTGATCTTGTACCTTGGCCTCATAGAATGAGTTAGGGAGTGTTCCTTCCTCTTCAAATTTTTTGGAGGAGTTTGAGCTGGATTGCTGTTAATTCTTCTTGGAAGTTTTCCCCCCCTGAGATGGCTCTCTCATCTGTTTGCTCGTTGTCTGCTTGTTTTTGTTTTGTTTTGTTTTTCTTTCTCATTGTCTGCTCATTGCGCTTGCTCATTGTCTACTTGTTGTCTGTTTGTTTCTTCTTTAGGAGGCACCAGGAACCGAACCCAGGACCTCCCATGTAGGAGGTAGGTGCCTAACTGCTTGAGCCATATCTGCTCCCTGCTTGTTTCTTGGTGCTCACTGTCTGCTCATTGTTTGCTCATTGTCTTGTTCGTTTTTTTGCTTTTTGTCTGCTCGTTGTTTTTTTTTTCTCATTGCTCATTGTTTTTCCTCATCCGCTCATTGTTTTTTGTTTGATGTCTGCCTGCTGTCTGCTTGTTGTTTGTCCCCTTTAGGAGGCACTGGGAACTGAACCCGGGACCTCCCATGTGGGAGGCGGGCACCCAAATGCCTGAGTCACATCCATTCCCCTCAGAATTTTTCACAAAATTTACCTGTGAAGCAATCTGGTCCTGGACTTTTCTTTGTTGGGAGGTTTTTGATTACACATTCAATCTCTTTACAATTATTGGCTTGTTGAGATCTTCCATTTCTTCTCTGAGTCAATGTAGATAGTTTCATCTATGTTAGCTAATTTGTTGGTGTACAGCTGTTCATAGTATCCTCTTATGGTCCTTTTTATTTCAGCGGGGTCAGTGGTAATGTCCTCATTTTCATTTCTGATTTTTGTTATTTGTATCTTCTCTTTTTTTCTTCCTCAGTCAGGCTAAAAGTTTTTCAATTTTATTGACCTTTTCAAATAACCAACTTTTGGTTTTGTTAGTTCCTTCTATTTTTTAAATTCTTGATTTCATTTACCTCTGCTCTAATCTTTGTTATTTTCTTCCTTCTGCCTGCTTTGTGTTTAGTTTGCTCTTCTTTTTGTTGATCCTCTAGTTGTGAGGTTAGGTGTCTGATTTGAAATCATTCTTCTTTTTTAATGTCAGTATTTAGAGCTATAAATTTCCCTGTCAGTAATGTGTTTTGCTGCATCCCATAAATTTTGGTATATTGTGTTTTCATTTCATTTGCCTCAAGGTATTTCCTAATTTCCCTCATAATTTCTTCTTTGACTCATTAGTTGTTTGAGTGCATTGTTTTATTTCTACATATTTGTGAATTATCCATTTCTCCCCCGTTACTGCTATCTAGCTTCATTCCATTGTGGTCATAGAAGAAAAATTCTAAAATTTCAATATTTTTAAAATTTTTGAGACTTGTTTTGTGACTTAAGATATGGTCTATCCTGGAGAATGATCCGTGTGCCCTACAGAAGAATAGTATTCTGTTGCTGTTTACTGAAGTGTTCTATATATGTCTGTTAGACCCAGTTGGTTTAGAGTGTCATTCAAGTCTTCTATTCCCATATTAATCTTCTGTTTAGATATTCTATCCGTTACTCTAAGTGTTGTATTAAAGTCTCCTACTATTAATATAGAACCATCTATTTCTCCCTTCAAATTTGTTAACATATGATTCATATATTTTGGGGCTTTGCTGTTAGGTACATATATACTTATAATTGTTACATCTCCTTGATGAGTTGGTCCCTTTATTAGTATATAATGATCATCTTTATCCTTCATAGCAGATTTTGACTTAAAGTCTATTTTATCTGCTAGTAGTATAGTTACCCCAGCTCTCTTTGGTTCCTACTTTCATGGCATATTTTTTTCCATCCCTCCTTATGTCTTTGAGTTTAAGGTGAGTCTCTTGTAAACAGCGTATAGTTTGATCATGCATTTTTATCCATTATTCCAGTCTCTGCCTTTTGACTGGAGAGTTTAATCCATTTTTCAAAAAGCAACTACTAATAATGCAGGACTTTCTTCTGCCATTTTGCTACTTAGTCTCTGTGAGTTGTATACCTGTTTTTGCCCATCAATTCTTCTGTTAATGTCTCCTTTCATAGTTATTTGATTTTTAAAAATTGTACTATATTGATTCCCTTCTTATTTCTTTCTGGATATATTTTTCATATATTTTCTTAGGGCTTAAAATGTAACATATCAAATATATAACAGTTATATTTGATTTGATATCAAATTGACTTCAATAGCATACATATGCATTGTTCCTTTATCCTTCCATCCCCCCACCTTTTTTTGTACTTGTTACAAATTATGTCTTTGTGCTTTGCACATCCAAAACCATAGATTTATCACTATTTTTTATGCATTTGCATTTTAGCACCTGTAGGAAGTAAGAAATAGAGTTATATACCAAAAAATACAATACAACTGGCATTTAAACTTACACACGGTTACATTTACTGAGGTCTTTATTTCTTTATGATGCTTTTGTTGTCAGATTTTCTCTGGGTTCTTGGCTAAGCTATGAGAAATGAATTTCAGGAGCAAGCCAGGTTAGTTAGGCCAGTAATTTATTAAGGAATGGTGAGAAGAGAAATGGGGGAAAATAATAGCTCATGGGTCCTAGGTAGAGAGGAAGCGGCTGAAGAGTGATAAAGAGTGCCAATTTCAAATTCCCAGGGCATGTAACTGTGAATTTTGACATTCCATGGTTCGGGATAGGGTGGTATCATGGGCCCTGGGGGGCTGGGGGGAAGAGAACAGTCAAGATCTAATGGGGTGTTTGGTGGTCATGGGGAGGGTTTTTCATTACCTTACAGTAATGGACACAGGACATGGTAAATATCATCAAAATTATTAAACTGTATCATCTAAATTGTAAACTTTACTGTAAATCATTGACAATGTTTAGTTGCTATATTTTGCTTTCTGTATAACAGTTGTAATAATGCTAACATCCAAAAAAGGGGGGGGCGTAATATGGGGTGGGGAAGGGGGGTGGTTTGGTATCTGGGAGTCTCCGGCACTCCATGTGTGACTTTACTGTGACCTAAAACTTCTTTGAAAATTAAATGAAAAATTGAGAGACAATGGGGATTGAGAGGGGGAAGATGTCACGGCACACTGGACATCCGATAACACAGTGATAAAAGGAAGGGACAAAAATGAAAAGAGAAAGGAAAAAAAAAAAAGAATATATATATATACACACAAAGAGTGCCAATTTATGGACTATACAGATTTATAAAGATTATAAATCTCCAGGTCTACTTGCATGTTCATCATGGTGGGGGGTGGGGTGGGGAGGTGAGAGCAGGGGTCAAAAGGCAAGAAAGGAGCCGGTTTGGCCTTTGCACTTGCTTTTTGAACCATTAATTATTCTGCCCCTTTGCTAATCACAGGGGAGGAGTCACAGTGTTTGCTGTTTTGATTGATTACCTCACCCATCAATCCCCTGGGAGGACCCAATGATAAGGCCCCTGGAGAATATCCAGGGTTTCTCCTGGCTTCCAGAGGAAATGTCATTCCAAATGGGGAACTCTCACAAGGGTCTTCCAGGAGCCATCTTGAGGGTACCGGAGACCACATGTTTAATGGTGGCGGTTTTTCTGCCAGGTTCCAGATCTGTCTATTGATTCCCTAACTAGCCTGCTTCACTTTGAACCACTGTCTAGTCTGAAGAACTCCCTTTAGCATTGCTTGTAGGGCACATCAAATGGTAATGAACTCCCTCAGCTTTTTTCTTTATCTGGAAGTCTTAATTTCTCCCTTATTTTGAAAGAAAGCCTTGCTGGATATAAAAGTCTTGGTTGGCAATGTTCTAATTTCAACACTTTTAAGTGTTTAAACCCACTGCCTTCTTGCCTCCATGGTTTCTGACTAGAAATAGGCACTTTATTTAATTGGCACTCCCTTGTACATAACACATTTTTCTCTTGCAGCTTTCATAATGCTCTCCTTTTCCTTTACACTTGACAGTTTGATCAGAACATGACAGGTCATATTTTTCATCACTTTTATCCTATTTGGTGTTCTCTGGACTTCTTGGATGTGCATATTCATGTTTTTTGCTAAGTTTGGGAAGTTTTGCCATTTCTTTGAGTGTCCCTTCTGCCCCTTTCTCTCTTTCCTCTTCTTCTGGGACACCCACAATGTGTATATTGGTATGCTGGATGGTATTCCAGGAGACTCTTAGTCTATTTTGAGTTTTTATAATTCTTTTTTTTTTTCTTTCTGCTTCTCAGTCTGACTTATTTCAATTGTCTTATCTTTGAATTCACTGATTCATTCTTCTGCCAGTTTCAATCTGCTATAGAAACCCTCCTGGGAATTTTTCATTTCAGTTATTTTGTTCTTAAATTCCAGTAGCTATGTTTGATCCCTTTTTAAAATTTTTTCTCTCTTTATTGAGATTCTTTTATTGGTCATTGTATTAGTCAGCCAAAGGGGTGCTGATGCAAAATACCAGAAAATTGTTGGTCTTTATAAAGTGTATTTATTTGGGGTAGAAGCTTACAATTACCAGGCCATAAAGCATAAGTTTCTTCCTTCACCAAAGTCTGTTGCACGTGTTAGAGCAAGACAGCTGTTGATGTTTGCCAGGGTTCAGGCTTCTTGGGTTCCTCTCTTCCCAGGGCTTACCTCTCTCTCGGCTCAGGCTTGCTTCGTTCCACAAGGCCAGCTGTAGATTATCAGGCAAATGGCTTGCTTCTCTTCCCAGGGCCTTCTCTCTTTCCTCATGACCAAGCTCCTCTGTATGCTTACTTCCTGGGGCTCTAGCTCAAGACTCTGCACCAGGACTCCAACTCAAAAACCTCCAACTCTGTTCTTTGCCATGTCTTTTATCTTTGAGACCCCACCCACCAAGGGGCAGGGCTCAATGCCCTACTGACATGGACCAATCAAATCCCCAAACATAACTTAATCATGCCCAGATGAACAGACTAGTTTACAAGCATAATCCAATATCTATTTTTGGAATTCATAACTATATCAAACTGCAAACTGCTACAGTCATTCATTGTTTTCCTGATATTCCTTATTTCTTTCTCTATATTTTCCTTCATCTTGAGATAAGCATTATTCAAAAAATTGAATATCATTATTTTTTTAAGTCTTTGTCCAGTATATCTACAGTATGGTCTTTTTCCTTGATGTTTCCTGGATTTTTATACTGTTTGTCTTGTAAATTTTGTTGTACACTATACATTTTAATATTTTAAAATGTAAACTCTGCGATTTATTCCATTAGATGTTAGCTTCCTGAATCTGTATCTAGTTGGTGATATGACAAAATATTTTCTTGAGTGTCAAGAGATAACAAAACAAAGCAAACATAAACAAAAACACCTTTCACTGTCTTTGCAAATTGGTTTTGTTTTGGTTGGTGCTATAGATCAGAGTTCAGTCCTCCCATCAGAAGGTCAGCCCAAGACAAATGCAAAATGCAGGGTCGTTCCTGTCTTTTCTGGGCCAGTGAATTGTCCTGGGCTTGTGCTTTATAATTGCCTTAGGAGTTTTCCTGTTTATGGTAGTTTGAATGCCCCTCTACTTCCCAGGAAATAGTCGTTCTCCTTCTCCCTGGTGTTCCATTGCAGGACTTAAAGCAGGTAAGCCTTTACCCCAGGCCACCCACCTTAATTGTTTCTTATAGTGCTTTTGTTATCTTAAGCTACTTTTGCCTGGAGAGTAGGGGGGCACACTAGAAAGGAATTTCCAAATTCAGTCTTTCCCAGTGGGCACAAGACCATGGGCCCATAAAGGTAGTGTCACAGACTCTAAACTGCCCTGAGGAGAGGGTGAAGGCAGGGCAAAGAAAGGTGACAGGGAGGGGGCGGCAAGATGGCGTTGGTGTAGGAGGGCGCACACTGCAAGCTCCCAGA
>JAKSZT010053783.1:2720091-2824519 GCA_026826555.1 Tolypeutes matacus
AATATATGTATATATATATATATATAAATAACATTTTTGTAAGCAAATACACATATATGCATATATATTTATATATCATTTTGCAAATGTTTGTATGTATTGTGAGAATTTTGATTTTTACCCATAATAAAAAAAAAAAAGAAAGGTGACAGGAGCTTCTTCTACAGCTCCCTAAAGCTGCACTTTCTTGACTTGGCACCAATCAGTAAATGGAGCCCATTAACTGTCCTCCACAGCTCTGAAGAAGTGTACTGTCTTTAAATCTCCTCCATCTCCTTTGTCCAGGGTGGGTTAGAATAATGACCACCCTCAGAGCTGGGCCCCCAGTGATCCAAAATAGCTAATCAAAAGCAGTGATCAGTAATCAGACACCCCCCCCCCCCATCACCCTCCCTGGATCTTGGGGAACTAGATTTTTATATTCTTTTCTGGCACCAGGGTCTGGACTCCACTGCTGACTGCCACAAAAGTGGGGACTATGCAATGGTAACCACAGCATGGAGAGAGCACTTTACTGATATTTACCATAATTTACCACTCTTCCCTGGATGCTATACAGTGTTCTACTGGACTCTGGAGTTTTGAAATAGTTGATTCTTACAGTTCCTGCCTGTTTAATAGTTATTCTGGTGGAGGGACTGATTCCTGGGGCTACCTACTCTTCCATCTGGTCCTTTTATGAGTAAGATCTTTCTTTCATTAAATCTTCTAAATACTACTGATTTCAATATATTAATTTCAGTACCTTACTACTTACTGAATTCTACCCTAGCAGTAATTCATTTTTTAGCATATTCTCTAAGATTTTCCAGTTATATAGTCACATTTTCTGCAAATAGTGATAGTTTCATCTCTTTTCCATTTTAATACTTGTAATTTATTTCTCTTTTTTAATCACAATGACCAGTATTTCTAGTAGAGTGTTAATAGTGGTGAAGACAAGCATCCTTGCCATTTCTTAACTTTAGTTTGAGGGCTTCTAATATTTCTCCATTAGATATGATGCTAGCTTGTATTAATATAGCTATATCATTTAGGACGTGTTTGGTGATTCCTAATTTATCAGGTAGTTTTATTATAAATAGATGGTAAAATTATCTAATGCTTTTCTCAGCATTTATGAACATGATTGTTTTTCTCCTTACATCTATCAATATAATTCATTAATATTGCATCATGTTTGTAGATCAGTAATATTGAATTTTTAATTTGAGGCATCTTTGCATTCTTGAAATAAATGCTACTTTTTTATGATGTTATATACTGTTAATATGCTGCTGGGTTTTGCTAATGTTTTATTTAAAATTTTCCATAAATATTCATAAGTGAGTATCTATAGTCTTCTTTGTATAATATTTGTCAGCTCATGATGTTAATGTTTTGATTGCTTTTATAAAAAATTGAAAATTTTCTATTTATTCCATGATATTCTATGGACAGCTTAAATAACATCAGTATTCTTTTAGCTTTTTTTTTTTTTTTAATCAGTTTCACAGAATTGTCCTGTGAAGCCATCTGGACATAGAGCCTTTCTACATCGCAGTTATTACACAATTTTCTCTATTTCTTCTGTGGGAATTCGTCTGTTTAGATTTTTAAAGATTTTCTAAGGTCAGAATTGATGAATTATATTTTCTAGAAAAATCATCCATCTCACTTTAAAGTAATTTATATAGGGTAAAGAAGTCTGCAATTATTTTTTAAATTCCTTGTAAAGTTATTTTGTTTAAATATACTTTCTCTCTTAAACCCCTTTTGGGGGGGGGGGGCAGAGAGTGGAGTCTGGGCTAACTAGCAGTTTATTTATTTTTTATTTTTAATAAACAAGTTTATTTATATTCTTCAATTATTGATATAAGTATTTAAGGCTATTAATTTGCCTTTGAGCACTTCTTCAGCTCAGGGGTTCTCAACCCTGATGCTACTGACATTTTGGGCTGTTGTTGTGGGTTGTTGTGTTGGGCTTACCTGTGCATTCTAGGCTGTTCAGCAGTCTCCCTGGCCTCCACTCAGTAGATAACAATAGCAGACACCCTGCTCCCCAGTTTTGAAAACCAAAAATCTCTCTGGACACTGCCAAATATCCCCTGGGGAACAAAATTTGTTCCCATCCCTGTCAAGAACCACAGCTTTAGCTGTATACCAAAGGTCCTGATAGAGTTTTATCATTTTTTCTACATATCTTGAAGTTTAGGTTTGTAATTCTCTGATCCAATTTTTCAAAATAAATTTTAAAAATATAAATTCTGAACAGCTATTGTTGCTTTTGACAGCCCCCCTACACATATTTTGGACTATCTCTTCCTTGTTTTACTAAAAAAGGAGTTTGTGGCTTTATTATCCATTCTCCTTTCATATAGTTTTCTGGCTTTAAAGGAGGGAAATGCTGAATTAAATAGCCATGTTGCTATAGGAAGTTCCTCATACTTAATATTTACTAAACACAATATACTGCAAGCACATTCAAAAGCATTTTACATGTACTATTTCATTTAATCCTCCCAACTCTATTGGTAGATGTAATCAGCTCCATTTTATAGATGGGGAAAGAGAGGCTATGTAACTTGCCAAAAACCACACAACTAATAAGCGGATCATAAATAATAATTTTAAAAAGGTCCTTAGCTAATGAAAACAGTTCAGTTTTCACGAGGAAATAGGATGTAAGGTCAGCCCTTTGGTGAAAAAGGCAAGCACAAGGTACTAGGCTAACCATTCCAGAGTGGCTTATCTATGAAGCATTTTAGTAAACTCAAGTAAGAGTTTTTCCTGCTTCCTAATGGAAGAGATTTTATTGGTAGAAACAAAAAGGCATCAAGGGTAGGATATCTGAAACTAAGAAAGTGTTACATGTATACATGCATTCCTTCCTATGTGAAGACACTGAAACTCCTCTTCCCAGGAAAAAAGTCCCTGGGTTTACTTACAGCAGTCACTAAAGAGGGGGTAGTGAGTTGGTCTAACTAGTTAACAAAATACCCATCCAGATGAAGTGTACTTAGTTATTCCTTGCTAAATACCCGTTGTTTATGAAGCTTGAGTTTAATAAATACCCAGTATCTATAAGTTTAATAACTTTAGCCCTTTATTGTGACAAGAGCAGTGTTTAGGAATAGTTCTAATATTCTTCACTTATGTCATTGTGTTAGATTGAAGGTTTTGCTCAGAAGCCCAAACTAAATCTATCCAGATTTTTTTTTCTGATTTTTGATTTCCCACCTGATGTACACAGAGATTTCCCTATGACATACACAAAGATTTCCCTATAAAATAGTTTTTCAAAGGTAATGAAAAATTATTGACCAGTCTTTTCTAGTAATCTTAAAAATAGTAAGTCAAGGCCTCATAAAATGTCAGTATAAAAATATATATGGAAGAGAGAGTTCTTTACTTTAAAGAAAATATTGTTAAGCTGCTATATATTGACATTGATTAATGCATAAAATTTCAATTGAGTGGGATTTCACTGTGAAGTTTGGGAGTAACACTCCAAAGAGCCTAGACTCGAATGGACTGTACAGTATAAAGGAAAAATTTCTTATCTTTCCAAGTGTACATTTGAAAAAATGGTCTTAAGTGAGCAAGAAATTCAGAAGTACATGTGTAGAGGAGAAATAAACTACAAGAATGTAAAAGGGGAAAAGCAGAAGATGTTTTGGACAGAATTTATGTAATGTACTTAGCTGCTTTATAAATAACCTTAAAAACTTTATAGTATTGTCATTATCATTTTGTACCAGCAGAGGGCGATATAAGTCCACTGCAATAAATTAGTAGTTAACCTTTGTGCAACAGGGAATGGGGAAAAAAAAGTTATTCTCGACATTGCTATTACCACATATTAGAAAAACTAGTCTCCAAAATAGTCCAAAATGTATATAGATGATGGATGGATGGAAGAATGGGTGGATGGATGGATGGATGGATGGACAGATGGACAGATAGAAAAATAGTATAGATGGATGGATAAAATAAAGTCAATTTGGGTCGAACATTTTGATCAATGCATAATATAAACCTTCATCAAAAATTACTGGCAGGATTTACCACAGCATTTTATCCTTCCCCCCCCCCCCAAAATGTCATCATGTCAATATGAATGTAATGTAAAAGATATTTAATATATTTAATATTTAAATCCTAAAACAACCTTTTACTTTATATTCATTAAGCTATTTTTCAAAGAGTTAGGCATTAAACTTAGCTAACCAATTAAGAATATTGTGATGAATATCATACGAGGTCTGGGCTTTTTAATCTTCCAGATTTAAGCCTTAGATGCCCAGGATATTTAAACTCAGACTCAATATGGTCAGCCTGGCCCCTGTAGCTTCTTGGAGACACACTCATATATCAAAATGTTTTTCCCCTTGTTTCACTCCAGAACATCATATGCTTAGCAGAAGATTGTTTTATAACCTGGATTTAGGGTATATATAATTAACCATGGTCCTTGGCTCATGGTAAAATTATCATTGGTCTCTACATGCATGTATGCCCATTTTTAATGCTTATCAAATAATAACACTCATGAGTCTGAAATCCAATCCTAGAATTTAATCATTGGCAAAAACTCACTTGGACCATATGTTCTTGCCCTATCCTTATCCCTACCTCACCTATACAAGGTAACACTATTCTAAATTTTGTGTTTAGCATTCTCTTGTATTTAAAATAGTATTTAAAATCAGATATATATGTGCATGCCTAAAAAATATAGCTTTTAATTTTATAAAAAGATTAATCTTCAATTTGCCTTTTTAATACTTATCATTATTGAGAATCATTCATATTGATGTAGCTATCTGAAATTCATTGATTTTCAAGTTGCATTGTATCCCATTATGTGTATGTTGCAGGATTTATCTCTTCTTTTATCGACAGGCTGCTTCCAGGGTTTTTTTTGCTATTATGTAAAGTGCTATGACTATGCTTGTCTATATCTCCTGGTGCCCATGTGCAAGCAATTCTCTTGCTGGGTTGTACAGTATAAGAAAAATCAATTTATTCTCCTGGCAGAATCATGTAAACAAATTGTTGATCCACACTTGATCAACACTCCAGCACTTGATATTTTCAGATTTTTTAATTTTTATCAATTACTTTGAATGGTCTTGATTTACATTCCCCTGTTGAGATTCTCATCATATGTTTATTAGCTTCAAACAATTCTTCTGTGAAATGTTTGTTCTTGTCTTCTGCTCATTTTCCTTTTGGGTTGATTTTTTAAAATCAATTTGTAGGAACTCTTTATATATTCTCGCACTAATTTTTTGTTGTTTATATGTATGTAAATACCTTCTCCCAATTTATAGCCTGTCTTTTTACTTAAGGTGTCTTTTACTAAACTTAGTCAAATTTATCAGTATTTTATTATAGAGTTAGTGCTTTTGGCGTGTTGTTCTGTGTTCCCTATACACAGAAAGTTATTTTCCAATATTTTCTGCTTGTATTTTAAAGTTTTGCTCTTGACATTTAAGTTCTTACTCCATCTGGAATAGATTTTTTGTATATGGTGTGAGACAGTGATTTCATTTTTTCCATATGGAAAAATTTTCATTTCTAGTTCCATTTACCAAATAGTTCTTCCTTTACTCACCAGCCTATCAAGTCACCTCTAACATATATCAAAATTCCATATACATATGGTCTATTCTTAGGCTCTTTATTTTATTCCACTGGTAATTTTGTCTATCTCTGTGATAGTACCAACTTTCTTAATTGCTACCCTTTCATTTTAAGTCCTGACTGGTAGAGAAAACCCTACCTCCATTTATTCTTACTTAAAGTAACTTTGCTATTCTTGACTTTTTACATGTCCATATACATTTTACAATCAGCTTGTCAAGTTTCACTCAAAATCCTATTGGGATTTTAATTGTAGTTGCAGTAAATGTATAGATTTACAGAGAAATAGTTTGTAATTAAAGATTCACCCTCATGGAAAGTACATTTATTTGGTTTTGGTTCTATGGGCTACCCTTTGGTCCTGTCCCCGTGACAGCACTACAAAGTGAAAAACCAGATTCATGATTGTTATTTACAGTTAGAAAGGGGACATCATAACACATATACAGTGTTAATCTTTTATTGTTTCCATGTTTTGGTAGGTAAAACTGAATTACCTATGGAATGTTTAATACTCTGTCAAATATTAAAGTACATTTGGTAAAATATAAAAATATATACAATAGTATATGATAATCAGAGCAATAACCGAAATAATCATAAAAAATCATAACCTCTTCTTTACTGTTCTTTTATTTTAGAGGACCTTATGTGTGTGTGTGTGTGTAGAGAGAGAGAGAGAACAAAGTTCATTATCAACTAATAAAGCCATGGTATAAAAACCAACTTTGGAAATTCAGTACTCTCCAAATTGGCAAGCCAACTACAGGCAAGTGAATTAGATTTGCATAAATCTGGGGACCAAAGGTCATCCCTAGGTTTATGAATAAAAGGGAGGATTATGTAATTCTTCACTTCCACCTCCCATCCCCAGCTCCACCTTTATTCCAGTTCGGATAATCTAGGTTTAGAGTTTACTGTCACTTATGAAAAGCATGCCTGGACTTGCCCTGACCTGATTAAAGAAGAATGAAAAAGGTGGGGGGGGAGGGAGAGAAGACTTTCCCTTTCCACTCTTTAATGCCAGTGAAGCCTCTGCTGGACATTATATGCAGAAGAATGTCTTTGTAAATGTTCATATGATTGATACCATTCACACTTGATCACAGACTGGATGAAACCTATTTTCTAAATTCCTTCCAGTGGTTTATTCATCTGGTACTCTAAATGACTCAGGAACTCTGCATCATTAAACTATCTCATTACCCCATCTTGTTAATTTAGATACAAAGAATGAAGTGTGCTGTTAACATACTCAAACTTGGATGATCTACTAAAACTATAAATCATAAATTATAAACTACATAAAACAGAAATGTGTACCTATGTAGATCATAAACTATATGTAGAAACTTCCTAAATTTAAATTCTCTAAGTCTGTTTCCTCATCTGTAAAATGGGAATAATAATAGCATTTCTTACTCAGAGTTGTCATAGGATTAAATAAGGTGTTTCAAAACACTGGTAATTCAAAATTCTAAAAATGGGTGCCTTGCACACAAATATTAAATAAATGTCACCCTGTTATTATTAGAGCAAGAAAAAAAAATGGTGTTCCTAAATTAGTAAAATCGAGGGGATAAAATCTGGAATTAGGAAACTAAGCCATGTCTTGGATCATATGTCCATGTTCCTCCCCTTATCCCACCAACCCCCAGCACAGAAAACCCTGGATTGACTTTTTCAGCACCAAGGGCAACTACATGGCTTAATGAGCCATTTGAACGTCACAAACCCATTCTGAGTAATAAGTGATGGGTGAGTTCCATTACAAACCCTAATTAGCAGTAAGTAAGCTTTCTAGGGCACTAAATGTCAAAGAAGGCCCACACTGTCCTAAATTCCTGCCCACTCTGAACCGCTAACCGCATTTCTGGAACATTCCACGGGGTGGCGACCTTGCTTTCGCGATTTGGGGCAAGCTGGAAAGAAACCCTCGCCGGGCGCCGGGCTCCCTCTTCGAGGTTAAGCGCAAACCCTGACCTCGGACAGAAGCACGTAAACCCATCTGTCCCTGGGACCTCCCGATCTGCGACGCGTTCAGCTGTGTGAACCCTTCCTTTCCTTTTACCTGCTCTAGTCTTTCCACAGTGCCACTGAGCAGACAAGACCTAGCTCCGTAGGAGGCCAGAGCAGCAGCGCCGGGTACGCGGCTGTGCCGGAGGGGGTGGGGGGGCAGCTCTGAAGCCCCTCCAGGCGGCCAGGGCGAGGCCTCGGCGTGCCTGGGCACACTCCCACCCTGACCCGCAGGCGTCAGGTTGCAGGCCGGTCCGAAGGACCTGTGCGTTGGGGAGGGGACGGGCTTTCACTCAAGCGCCGGGCGGGGCAGTGATCCCGCCACCGCGCGGCCCCCGGCCCTGGGGGAGGGGAAGGACGAGGGTGGGGGAGGGGCCAGGCAGCGGCCCTCGGTTTTCTATTTCAAACGTCAAAGTTCGGAGCATTCGAAGAATGGGGCGGCGACCTGGGGCTGCCGGGAGCCTCGGTCGGCCACCCCGTCGCGGCGGGGGCTCTCCCCGCGGCCGTCGCGCCCTCCGCTGGCCACTTCCAAGCGGGTCTCGGTGACCCGCCCCGCCCAACTGCCCGAGTCGGCCCCGCGCGCTCGGGCGGCCGGTGGGCGGGGCGTCGCCAGTGACGTCGCCTCCCTTTTCAAGGCTCCGCCCCCTGGCGGCTGGTATATATATGACTTCAACGCGCGTTCTCACTCGCACAAGTGGACAAGGGCGTCGGGCGCGGGGAGCCGGGCGCGGCGGGGCTCGAGGGCAGGGGCAAGTTCGGACGTGTGTCCGCGTCTCGGAGCTGACAGCCGGCGCTGCGGGGCAGTGAGTTGGCAATGGAGCTCTTGCGGACTATCACCTACCAGCCGGCCGCCAGCACCAAGATGTGCGAGCAGGCGCTGGGCAAGGCTTGCGGCGGGGACTCGAAGAAGAAGCGGCAGCAGCCCCCCGAAGAGTCGCAGCCGCCGCAGCCCCAGACTCAGGTGCAGCCGGCGGCCCCGCACCACCACCACCACCACACGCACTCCGGGGCCGAGATCTCGAGGATTATCGTCGACCCCACGACTGGGAAGCGCTACTGCCGGGGCAAAGTGCTGGGAAAGGTGAGCAGCGGCGGGCGCCCGGCTGGCAGCGGGAGGACGTGTGCCCGGGCGAGTCCCGAGCCGGGCCCTGAGCCCCTGCGGCTCCTCGGTTTCTCCCGGAGTCCGATCCGGGCGCGACGCGACGTGGGTCCCTCACCTGCCCTCCATTGGCTTTTGTGCGCTGACAGCGCTGGGGATCGGCTTTATATCCATAGCTACAGCTCTGTAGACTTCCCACAGCCCAATGACATTGATCTTAAGTCTACAGATGAGGGTTTTCTCCACCAAACCTGACTCCGTCCACCTGCTTTCCAGAAAATTGATTTTCTTGATGTCTCATTGGACATTTCCTATATCCCCGCTCACCTCAGCTCCCTTCTGTACAGGAAGAAGATAAACTGTTTTAATTGCTGTTTTGAAGAATGTTTTTCCTCTCATAAAGGGTTTTTTAAAAAGTAGACCACATCGCTCTCCCAACCCTTCCCTGCCCCATATTTTTGCTCCTCCTCTATTTTTTATTCTTTTCTTTCTTTCTTTCTTTCCTTTTTTTTTTTTTTTTAAATATCTGCCGTCCATTTTTTCCTGCCATACTTAATTCTGTCTCGGCTTTGTTTCCTTTCAGGGTGGCTTTGCAAAATGTTATGAGATGACAGATTTGACGAACAACAAAGTCTATGCTGCAAAAATTATTCCTCACAGCAGAGTAGCTAAACCTCATCAAAGAGAAAAGGTGTGTATGACTGTTGAGTAAAGTATTTTCTTTGTGTGCAGGAATGGCCCTTCCCTTTTAGGAAAATGTCTTCTGCATGTGTAAGCACTGGTTTTTCAGAGGTGACTGGAGACTAATAAGCCATCTCTTGCTTTTACATTTAGATTGACAAAGAAATAGAGCTTCATAGAATTCTTCACCATAAGCATGTAGTGCAGTTTTACCACTACTTTGAGGACAAAGAAAACATTTACATTCTCATGGAATACTGCAGTAGACGGGTAAGTGTTTGCTTCCCTAAAACTGACATGATAGTCAAATTGCATTCTATCTGGAATTTTAGCTGTGGCGGTAATTTTACTGCAACATCAACTTTCATTACTCATTCTGCAAAGGGAAAACACTGATTTTAATAACAGATTGTTTGACAGAATCTCTTTTTTCCTTCCCTTCTAGTCCATGGCTCATATCTTGAAAGCGAGAAAGGTGTTGACAGAGCCAGAAGTCCGATACTACTTCAGACAGATTGTGTCTGGACTAAAGTACCTTCATGAACAAGAAATCTTGCACAGAGATCTCAAACTAGGTAAGCTTTTTACCCCAAACACTGACTTTTGTGTTAGAGAGGTTTTCTTTCTTCTCTTTTTCTTTTTACATATCATTGTTCTAAGTTGGGATCTAGACTATGCAAGCTTGCTTGCCAATGGGTGACTTTAATAGAACAATTGGTTGCCCTCCTCTAGAGTTAATGTATGTGTATTTGGTTAGGACACCTTTTCAAAGGGATTCATGTTTGTTTGTTTGTTTGTTTGTTTGTTTTATCTAGGAAACTTTTTTATTAATGAAGCCATGGAACTTAAAGTTGGGGACTTTGGTTTGGCAGCCAGGCTGGAACCCTTGGAACACAGAAGGAGGTAAGGGTCAGAAAGATTTATCCTGTTAGGGTTTTGTACAGAAGATATGCCACATTCAGTTAATGTTCCAGAGAAGGTTGGTTGATATTAAATCTATAAACCACAAAACGTTAATGTAAGGAAGCATTTTTTATGGGCCCAGGCTGAGTGCCTTAAATCTTTAAGTTTTAGTATCATCTAAGAAATCAAAGAAGTCTATCTGTTGTTTATATGAAATGTATTTAAAAAAATCATGTTCTCCCTGGAAATCATGCTTACCAGGTTATTTAAAAACACTTAGTCTATGTGGGCTGAAAAAAATTTATATGCATTAAAAAAATCAAAAGTCATAACAGCACTGAAATATATCTGAATGAGATTAAATGTTAGATTGTATATATGGTAACAGAATAAACATTTTTTAAAAAATCCATGGACCTATACTACACAAACAGTGAACCCTAAGTTAAACCATGGACTTTAATAGTAGAGTCATAAAAATGTGCTATCATCAACTGTAACAAATGTTCCAACCAACACAAGGTATTGGTAGTGGGGTGGTATATGGGAATCCTGTATTTTATGCATGATTGCTCAGTAAACCCCAAACTTCTTTAATAAAGGGGTGGGGGACCATTTGAAGATTGATTATTTCCATATAGAAATTCAATATAGTACTTTTAGGGTATTTCCTATCAAGTCATGTCTGGACAATTTAGTTTAAACTGTAGAATAGTACTTAACAAGATCTTGATATTTTGTCTCTCCAGAACAATATGTGGTACCCCAAATTATCTCTCTCCTGAAGTACTCAACAAACAAGGACATGGCTGTGAATCAGACATTTGGGCCTTAGGCTGTGTAATGTAAGTAAATATGCCAAAATTAATTAAAAAGCACATTTGGATTTACGTTTGCAGCACTTGTAGGCAGTTCCTATAACCATTCCTAAAGAAGTGTCTCTTTACACACAGGTATACAATGTTACTAGGAAGACCACCATTTGAAACTACAAATCTGAAAGAAACTTACAGGTGTATAAGAGAAGCAAGGTATACAATGCCATCTTCATTGTTGGCTCCTGCAAAGCACTTAATAGGTAGCATGTTGTCCAAAAACCCAGAGGATCGCCCTAGTTTGGATGACATCATTCGACATGACTTTTTTTTGCAGGTTGGTGTGTTATCTTACGTCTTTTCATTATATACTATTGGTCCAATTACCCAGCAGGTTTTTGATGGCCTTTTCTAATATTCCACAGGGCTTCACTCCAGACAGACTTTCTTCTAGCTGTTGTCATACAGTTCCAGATTTCCACTTGTCAAGCCCAGCAAAGAATTTCTTTAAGAAAGCTGCTGCTGCTCTTTTTGGTGGCAAAAAAGACAAAGCAAGATATATTGACTCACATAGTAAGTTATAAGAATTCTTCTACATTAAGTATTCAATGTTATATTTAAATTCAGTAAGTTTGTTAAAAGGAGTTTTTATATCAGTATACCATAGCTGGTCTGTTTATATACTACTGAACTTTGGCATTTATAGCACAATAAATCCACACTGTAAATTGTTTTTTATTGGTAGTATTTTCTTTCTTAAACATTAAAAAAATGTGCTTCTTGCATAACTGCAGCTGACAATGCCATAATGCTGTTTTTGTCTTGGATGCTCATAAGCTGGTTAATAAGGCAAGAGGCTAGCTGTATTGAGTTACAACTCTTAACCTTGATTGAGTTAGAGTAATGCTCATAATTCTCTTCCTTGATTTACAGATAGAGTGTCTAAAGAAGATGAAGAGATTTACAAGCTTAGGCATGATTTGAAAAAGACTTCAATAACTCAGCAGCCCAGCAAACATAGGACAGATGAGGTATGTTGGGAAAAATTAAAATGTACATACATAAACACTTTATATCATTTCCATTTTTGTTAATTAGCTCTAAGACCATGATTATGGTGGGTCACACATATTATTTACTTTTGAAGGGAATGGTTTTGTCTTTTTAATGTTGCATGCGATTGAGTTACTACAATATGTTTTTTCCGGCTTGTGTCCATTGCTTTCTGATAAGCTTTCCCAATTGCCACAATCTCATCTTAACCTGTAATTCTCAACTTTAAATGAATTTAGATGCTTGACTCATTGCATGACTCTTCTCTCTTCTAAGGAGCTCCAACCACCTACCACTACAGTTGCCAGATCTGGAACACCTGCAGTAGAAAACAAGCAGCAGATTGGGGATGCTATCCGGATGATAGTCAGAGGGACTCTTGGAAGCTGCAGTAGCAGTAGTGAATGTAAGTGGTTGTCAGTCTTTTAAATAACAGAGCTATAGATGCTGGTGCTATACTAAGTAACTGAAGTCAATTTATTTTGTAGGCTAATTTACTGTAGAAAAAGCAAAATTAGAGGAATTGGAAAAAGACAGAAAATAATTCTGAATACTTTGTCCTTAGAGTTAATGGGAAACTTAGTGTCTATGAAAACCTAAAGCTTTGTTGTTAGTTATTTTATAATTTATATTTCTTTCTGATTTTTCAGGCCTCGAGGACAGTACCATGGGAAGTGTTGCAGATACAGTGGCAAGAGTCCTTCGAGGATGTCTAGAAAACATGCCAGAAGCCGACTGCATTCCCAAAGAGCAGCTGAGCACGTCATTTCAGTGGGTCACCAAGTGGGTCGATTACTCTAACAAATACGGCTTTGGGTACCAGCTCTCAGACCATACTGTTGGAGTCCTTTTCAACAATGGTGCACACATGAGTCTCCTTCCAGACAAAAAGTAAGTGCAACCAGTTAGTGAATTTCTGTCAGTTCTCTAGTCTTGGACTAAAGAAATCTGAAAAACGGCAACTAACTGTTTCTTTTGTTTTTCTCTCTCCTCTCCCTGTCATTCCTGTTTTTTAGAACAGTTCACTATTACGCAGAGCTTGGCCAGTGCTCTGTTTTCTCAGCAACAGATGCTCCTGAACAATTCATTAGTCAAGTGACGGTGCTGAAATACTTTTCTCATTACATGGAGGAGAACCTCATGGATGTAAGTACTGTGGCTTTAGAGCAGTGATAGTTCAAGTGTTGCCCACAGACCACTAGCACTGGCATTACCTCAAAGCTTGTTAGAAGTGCAAGTTCTCATACCCTACCCTAGCTCTACTGAATCAGGATCTCTGAGAGGTGGGGCCAGCAATCTCCAGGCAATTCTGAAGCTGACTTACTTCAGTTTGAGAGGCATTTGTTTAGAAGAATTGAGTGCATGCTGCAAAATATTTATAGGCACCAGCTAACGCTCCTTATCTCTTCTCAGGGTGGAGATCTGCCCAGTGTTACTGATATTCGAAGACCTCGGCTCTACCTCCTTCAGTGGCTAAAATCTGATAAGGCCTTAATGATGCTCTTCAATGATGGCACCTTTCAGGTAAATGAGCCCTTCAGGAAAGTGAAAGTTTATTTCCTGAAAAATGGTTTTTACCTGACTAGTTTAATTTTACTTCTCTGCTTCTTGACTATTTAGAGAGATCTAATATCTACATTTAATTTTTTAAGGTGAATTTCTACCATGATCATACGAAAATTATCATCTGTAGCCAAAATGAAGAATACCTACTCACTTACATCAATGAGGATAGGATATCGACAACATTCAGACTGACGACCCTGCTGATGTCTGGCTGTTCATTAGAATTAAAAAATCGAATGGAATATGCTTTGAACATGCTCTTACAGAGATGTAACTAGAAGATTTTTTTTTTAATGGACCCTATGGGACTTCTCTTTTCCACTGTGAGATCTACAGGGAAGCCAGTAGAATGATCTATAGCATGTTGAAGAAGACGGACAGGTGGTGGTACGAAAACAATTCCTCTGTGGTCTGCTGGACAGGGTGGAAGCAGACCAGGCTGAGGCATACAATTCTTGACTTTGGACTAATCCAAGAGTGAACCGGAATGCAGTTTTCTTTGATATACGTGCTTTAAAAGGTTTTTCAGAAAATTTTGCAGAAAGGTGCATTGACTCTTAACTTCTCTCTGTAGAGAGCATTTCAGAGGACTTGGAACTGTGAATATACTTCCTGAAAGGGAGGGAAAAGGGAGGAAGCTCCTATGTTGTTCAAAGGCTGTAATCGGAGCAGCTTTTGGCTGCTTAACTGTGAACTATGGCCATATATATATATATATACACACACATATATATATATATATATATTTTTTTTTTTTTTTTGGTTAAGTTTTGAAGACATTTGTGGCTGGAAAAGTGCATTCCTTGTTAATAAACTTTTTATTTATTACAGCCCAAAGAGCAGTATTTATTATCCAAACTTTTTTTTATGTTGACTATTTTAAACTATTGGCAATAAAGCGAATGAAAAGCTGAAACAGTTCTCTTCTGTCTTTAGTATGGCACATTACCACATCACAATATTCTTTGATAATGGATTCTTGGCAGTGTTTGGCATGACCTGAGTATAGAAACATACGCAGAAAGTTAGTGCTTTAATTTTTTTTTCCTCTTAGTTTCTATAAAGTCAGTCTTCAATACCTGAAGTACAATCACAAACTTTCTGGGTGGATCTAGCTCGAGAAGAGTATTACAAAAATATCATTCTTGTTACAACCAAAATATAGGCCTCCTATTAAATTCAAAATCGATTTCTCTCTGTAATATTTCCTCAAAACTAGTTTAGCTTGGAGCTGGAAGCTGGAGTAATACTTTGTAAACAGACCTCTATTATTAAGTGTCAGTAGGTACAGGAAGTTTATCTTACTATGGTCAAAACTCTGCATTATAATGCCTGTACCACCTAAATGTATTACCCAGCTTTAACCTGCCTAAACACTTCAGGTTTGCTGGCAGTAATAGCACATGATTTTGGTAGTGGGAAGTACTTTGTAAAAGTCATTTATTTTTGTTTGGGCACTTGATGTTTGAAGAATGATATGGGAACAAAGCTCTGTGTTTGAGCCCATCTTTTAAACTATCAAATTAAGAGTTATCAGAGAAGGTTTTCTCTTTGAGTGAGATCTACTCTTTGACATGTGTAAAGAAAAGCTGCTCATCCTGTTATTCTGAACTTACAGTGACCTGCAATGATGCAAATACTTTTTTTTGCTCAAGTAATCCACTATAAGGAAAATATTATCCTGGGAAAAGAATTACTTCAATTTATTAATCTCTGTTTACACCGGGATCCTGTACAGTAAAGTATAGAGATGTTGGTTATACTTTTACATTTCTTTAAAATTAATACAAACTCCAGGCCTGATATACTTTATTAATAAAGACTAAATCTGAGGAATTTGTTATGGATATTTCATGAGTCCTAGATTAATTCCTGCTGACTGGAGTTCTCTGGCCACTTATACAACCTCAGTATTTGTTAAGTGGATTGTTACTAGCAGAGGAAAATTGAATCATTATACTAGCAGTGGGGTATGCCAATTCAAAAGTAGTTTGTTTCATAGAAACTATATTCTTTTGAGCAGAGAGGAAAGGATGGGAGTGTGCAAATCATAAAAAAAAAAAAAAAAAGTTCTTTGATTATGAGTTTCACAAAGTAACATTGTATTTTACTTCATAGCTTCAATCTTTTAAGTACAAGTGTCTACTGTGTGCCAGATCTGAGGCCTGGCATTGGCGATGTAAAGTGAACTCAAGCCACTCCCTGCTCTCAAGGAAGTCACAGCTGAGTGCAGGAGACAGTGCAATACTTATCAGTCTGATAGGACAATGATACTATACTAAGGTATGCACTAGGTGTTGTGGGAACCCAGAACAGGAAGCATGAGAAAGGAGTCCCAGGGAGGGGATGGATTCAGAGAATAGATTCTAGAGAAGGAAGTATCGTTTATTGAGTTTTGAAAGGTGAGTAGTGGTTAAATTAAATGAGATGGGGAAGGGTGTTTTGAGCAGAGGGGATGACATGTACACATGCCCATTTATGAAAGAGTAGTAGTGGTGGGTGGGTAGGTCTGAACATTGCAGGTAACTACTGGAAAAGACAGATGTGAGGCATTCCATCTGCCTTCCTAAGGCTCTATCTGGGAGTTTTGTGTAGCTATTGAAAGATTGTAAGGAGGAAAGTGACATTGTATTTCTGTTTTATAAAGTTCCTTTTGAGGGCACAGGGTAGATGGGTGGGGAACCAAATCGAGAAAGCCCAAACAGTAAAGATGTTAATGTTGTGACCTGGGTGAGAAAGGACAAAAGACTTCATAATGAAAAGGAACAAATAGAGAGTTAGGCTGACAGTAGCTCTTTTAGCTTGTCTGGTTCATTTCAGTGTCCCCAGTGCCAGTTCTGGGACGCAGCAGTCAAATATTGAATGAATGAATGAATGAGTGAGTGAGGACAGATTTGGGAGAGATGTGGGAAGTTGATTTTAACAGGACTTAGTGCCTGATTAAATGTGAAACCTGAGAAAGAGGGTAGAGCTTAGGATGGCTGGCTGGGGCGGCCAATATGGGAGATGGGCTGTACTGCGGTGCTATTGACTGAAATGAATTAGGGGCTTAGAAGTAAGTGCCTGATATTCTAGGAAATATAGAGCATTTAGTTTGGGTCATGTTGAGTCAGACTTGCATGAGGATGCCCAAATAGGTCTACACCACAAGAGGAACCAGGTTTTGTATTAAAATGGTGAGAGTAGATAGAAGCACATAAGGATGGATTCTTGTCAACCCTTCTACTCAGCAGCATTTTTTTCTTTATTTTGTTTCTGAGGTTATCTACATAAAACATGAAAGTTGTTAAACCTTTGCTGTGGGGGAAGGGAGCATAAAGAATCCTCAGTTAAATTATAGTCTTTCAAACAAAAGGTCCTGAAATCCATAATAACAATTCAGAATAAGGGCTGTATTTGATTAATACCTTTGATCCCCAAGAATGCTTCTCCATTAGCCATCCCATATCCTAGCAGGGTATATGATGAGACAAAAGACAATCTTTACAGATGTACTAGTTTCGATGCATGGTTAATGACTACTTTCATCTAAGCTTGGCATGGCCATGGAAGTAACCTAGATCATTAGCCTCTCCTCTAAGTGATATTTACATTTACTACATTCACATCTTAGTCCCCTCAACACTTCAAGAACCGTTTCTAAATGTAGCTTTATGTTTGTTAGTGAGATACCATACTACTGAGGAAAATGCTTTGGAATCAGACCAAACTCCTGGTCAAACTTACTTATCTTCATTAAGTACCTAATCTCTCTGCACCTCAGTTTCCTCATCTGTGAAGAGTCAGTGATACTAAAACACTTGCATACCAAATGTGCTCAACAACTATTTGTCCTTTTCTTGTTCTATGCTTCTCCTGCCTCCTTCCCCATCCATAATGGCAGAAACCCTGGATTCATTTGTGTCAGGGTCCAGTCAGGGATACAAAAATAATTTTTCAGGTATTTGAAAGAGAAGGAATTTAATCAAGGTAATATTGGTTACATAGATGGAAGAGCTTGGGAGCCAAATGGAAGGTGATGAGGCAACCCAGAGATTAGCAACAGCAAGTTGGCACTACAGCTTTTATAAGCCAGAGGGACCCAGAGAGAAAGTGGTGTTACCAGAGCCAGAAATAGGGGCCTTCTGGAATAAACTACAATCATGGTGGTCACTGTTGCCAGGAGCTTGAAATCATGGAGCAAGTGCCTTCAGGGCTTGAGATGACTTTTTTTTTTTTTTTTTGGTTTCCTGCTTGCTTTATTTATTTATTTATTTATTTTTATTGTGGGTAAAAATCAAAATTCTCACAATACATACAAACATATGCAAAATGATATATAAATATATATGCATATATGTGTATTTGCTTACAAAAATGTTATTTATATATATATATACATATATTTTAAGAGGTGCTTAGATTACCCAAAATATTACACAGAACCCACTGGGATTCCCATGTTGCCCACCTCCCACACCTCCCACCACATCCCACACAAACATCTCCTACAAGTGTGGCCCACCACCCTCAATGAACTTACACATCCTGGAGCCTTGCCACCAACCATAGACCACAGTTCACACTGTAGACCACACTCTCTCCCACTCAGTTCTGAGTGGTGTGTGCTGATTTAAAATGGCCTACATCCGTTGCCACGGATCATCCCACCCACCATATCCATGGGATATAAGCCCTTTCTCACTTGAGATGCCTTTTGTACATATTTGATTGAGAAAGAAAAGGGAAGATATGTTCTGGCCTCTTTCTTCCCCCTGTCCTCCAATCTCCCATTGGCCAAAAGAGCTGGAAGCCAGAAGAGTAGAAACCTGAGAAATATATAGTTGCACAGTTCATCCCTATAACGTAGAACAAAGCAGGGGAAGGGCAGTGAATTGACTGACCTTTAATAGGCAAATGAATGGCCCACCTTCTTTTTTCTCAACTTTTCTCCTAAATTATTAATTTTTACCACCTTTATCTTCTCTTCCTATTAAATCTCAAAGTGACAGAAATGCTAAGAGCTCTGGGTAGGTAGGCAGCAGGTTGACAGGCAGTGGAAGGTTGGGCTGGAGACATTGACAAGAATATTCTTGCTTCAGGGCTCTGTGAGTTGAAACATCTTCAGACCTTTTTCATTACAGAGATTTTAATCTAATGAAAATAGATGCTACTATTTTTGACTAAGATGAATTTTCATAAGGCACATAGAGAAAATCAGTTTTGGCATTTTATAGCAATTGCATGCATGGGAGAATCAGTATGTTACTGAAGCTTGGAATAAACTCTTGGAAAAAGAGAAACCTGTAGATTCCATTTTGTTTTTCTTGACTTGCAGGAGAGTTTATTCTACAGAGGCTTAGATTCATGCTTATTAACTTTAGTAATGAAAAGCATCTCTTTGTTTGAATTGCCACAATTTAATTATATTAATGAATTCAAATAAAAAAGTTAAATTACCATATGCGGTGTTTGAATCTAATATCATGGCTCATCAGTGTTTGGGATTCAATTGAATAGACCATGTGGATTTTGCCCTTGAGAGCAGCCTTATAATGCATTTATATATAAAACAAAATTGATTTTTAATGATAGAAGTGCAACAACTTCCTTTCCAAGTTGAGATAAAAATAGCAAATTTACTGAACTGTCTATGCTATGAAATACTGGATGATTAGATATTTTAACCCAACCAATCAAGTTAGATAAAATTCTATCTTCTGGGCTTGTGAGAAATTACTGCTACAAGAAGTCAGGGAACAGGCCTGAATGAAATAAAAGAAACAATATCTTTCTTTTGATCTCCTTTGGGATCAGTGGCAGCAGAATTACCTTTACAATTGGGACCACACAGTTGGGCACACCAAGAGAATTTCAGTGGGAAAGCAATTTAATTCTGATTCTGTGGTCCTACTAAATAGAAAGAATGTTGGGGGGGGGGAAGCCCACAGGACTACATTAATTCCAAAGACCTTGAGAACCAGATGGAAGATGTTTATATATCTCAAGAGCTAAAAAGATGCAAAATTCTAAGAAATGATAAAGCAGCCAGGGAAGAAGAGCACTTAGAAAATTAGATAATGATATACCTTGTAGTGTCCTGGGAAATGGGAAATAACCTGTTCTCTCGGAGGGTGGAAGGAGTTCTAATTTGTTGTATTTGCCAATTTGTATGATGTAAATACTCTCCTATTTCAAGCTATCAGTATGATGTCACTGAACACAGATTCAGGAAGAGAATGTGCAGTAGAAAGTGTTTTAAAGTATTTCCACCATACAGATACAGGCTTCTTCTATAATAGAAGATATAAATAACTTCTAGAAATAGATCTAGTAAAATATAGCAAAACAATTAGATAGTGATGAGTTTTGAGTACTTGCTGCTTTTGTTTTTAATATAATTAATTACAAGTTTATATAACTTAATTTTAAATAATTAACGACTGGCTTGCAAGATTCCTGAAATTGTAACCATCAGTCCACATGAGCCGGTATATACCCGCTTCACCAAAGCCCTGGATATGATTCAAACACAGGGATGTGGACTATATGAGCTCTGACAACTAGGAGATCATCCTTATGCAGAATAATTAACAGGTCTTGGTATGGCCCCTCAGCATCTCATATAGGCGGTATCTTGGTCCATTCCTCCCTCATTGTATATGACCTCAGCCAGCCTCACTGTTTTAATTTCCTAGGCTGCTCAGGCAAATACCATGAAATGGGTCAGGTTAAGCAATGGAAGTTTATTCACTCATGGTTTGACCCTGGAAAAATGTCCAAATCAGGGTGTCAGCAAGGCGATGTTTTCTTCCCAAACACTGGCATTCTGGGGCTGACTGCCGATAATCCTTGGCCCTTAGCTTATCACATGGGAAGGCACATGGTGGCCTTTCCTGGGCTCTCTGTTCTCTTCTGGTTCCATAGAATTTCAGCTTCTTGATTCTGTGGCTTTCCCTATGTCTGAATTTCCTTCTGCTTATAAAGGACTCCAGTGATAGGATTAAAATCTATCCTGATTGGCCTGGGCCACAGTTTAACTGACATAACCTCATCAAAAGAGCCTAGTTACAATGGTTTTGCATCCATAAGAATGAAATAGACTTAAGAATATGTTTTTCTGGAATACATACAGCATCAACCACCACACTAAGTTACACATTGCAATTATTTAGATGACAAAATAGTTTCTTTAGTGGAGAAGAATCTTTTAATTCCAAGGAGATTTAATATAAGCACACACATTTTTTAAAACAATCAAAATCATAAAATTAATATTTTGTAGTAAAGAATCTATACATATTAGGGCTAATATTGAGACTGTATGTTAGTACTTTGTGCATAGTAATGTATTAGTACTTATAATCCAAATTAAAAAGTTAAATTTTAGCAACTGATACAGATTTAAAATTTGTTAGCTTATAACATTTATATTTAGTATTAGAATATATAAGAATTTAAACTTTTCAAACTATAAGTTTAATTTATTCATCTTGTAAGAATGCTTATATATTTAGGGATATTTGATAAATCAGAGGTTGTAGTACAGTATTTTAAGGGGAAGTCAAATATGTTACATATGCAATATAAAATATTTAAGGGAGTTTAAATTAATAAATAGGATCATATATTAAAGTCTTCTTAAAATATTTTGTTAAAATGTAAGAGTAGAATATGATTTTTAAAATTGAACTTAAAGACAAAGAACTAGATTTTTAATTACATTGTCAGTTTTTTCAAACCAAATATATTTCTGAGTATGAACGTTAACCTAAAACAAAACAAAACAACAAATTCAACCATTTGTTTTTCTAGGAATTTGTCTTTGGGATGAATGCCAATATATTCTGATACAGCACAGGTAATTGTATTCCAGTAATATTCATTTGAGAACATGATGTGAGCAAAAAGCTAGTAGAAATGGAAGGGGAAGATGGGATACATACAGAGATGAAAGCAAATCTTTAGAGCTGAGATAGGAAATTAGCAGCAGACACATTGGTTTAGTGTACAGAGGATTTTTAAATATTTGCAAATAATTGCTGCCCCTTAATCATTGTGAGAGTTCAGGTAAAAGTTAAAATTTCCAACTTCTTTTGAAAAACTTCATTGTCCAATAATATTGGATTTGCATTTCCACATATTGAGAAATACCGGGAGCAGAGCAGCGACTGCCCCTCTAGAAGCCCTCCCCATGGCCCTGACCTGACTGCTTCACTCATTTGGGACCTCTGGACATTTGGAAGTGAACTCGCCTGCCTTAGAGTCAGATTAAATTTTTAGACAACCTTTATATTTTCAAATTCTGATTATGAAATCTGGTTTTCTTTCTATGAAGTGTATTTTGGATAATTTTGGGAGAAGTGTGGACTTCCCCAAAAGTTTCCTTCTGGGGTTAAGCTTTACTAGTTTAATTGGTGTTAAGTTCTGTTAGAGCTGAAGATAAGTGGAATATTAAATCCTGACAGGATATTGAAGAACTTTACCAAGGGTGGTGCCACCCAAGGGTTTCACCAGTATGTGAGTGTTTTCTTTGTGGATTCTTACCTGATCAACATAAGGTTATTAAATTGATCTTCCATCATTCTCTTAAATTCATGATGAAATTTGGGCTAAAGGTTAATTAGGAAATTTAGTAGACTAGGAACAGAAGTTTGTTCCTCACTAAATTGCACTGTTGATTTGAATAAAAATCTTTTAATAGCAGTTACCATAATCTATTACTATTCCCTTCTTTAATCTTGTTGAGAGATCACTTTACTGTTTCTGAAATATCTGCACTGTGTGGACTGCTAAGGCTAAAGTCTTTGTTTCTCTTGCCATTTTGTTAGAGTATAACATAATCACTAGTGGTGAAGGGTTTTATATGGATTGTGAAGCTGCAGCTTTATAGCAGCAAGTTTCACCTGCCACACAGGGGTTTAACCTCCATATATCCTTTAATGGCAAACCTCCATGTTTACATTCATTATCCTGCAGATATGGCTGACAGTTTCATGAGAGAGAGAGACTAAGGATTAAACTCCAAAAGAATGTTCTCAGTATAGATTAGTCATAGGGAAGGGCAATTGGCTGAAACTGGCCCAAGGGAAACATTAGGCTCTCCGTTTTTATCTAAATAATATACTTTGAGTTCAAGCTGTTAAATTTTCCTCCAAATACAACTTTCCCACTTAGACAAATGAAGAAACAATAATTTTTGAATTTTGTCATAAATGAATCTGGTATATTCCTCTCAGATTTTTGTTTCAGGATTGTGCATGTATGTGAATGTACAGCTATACACATAAACACAAATATCTCACAATCGCACAAGAGAACAAAGTAGTTAACATTAGAGAAATCTTTTTTCTTTAACCTGGTAACTCACAAACTGCATTTAAAAATATTTTTGCAATGGACTTTTATAAATGCGTCAGGAATAGCAGTGAAAACCAAATCGTTTGACCTGAATGTAAATATCCAAATTAATGGCCTTTCAAAGTCCCAATGTATGGGAAAAAAAATATGGTTAACTCCAAAGAAATCATGCAAGTAATATTTTTTGTTTAAACTACAAAATTAATGGCAAAAGGTCACTTCCCAAAACACGAAACATTATGTGGCTTAAATAAAAATAAACAAATTATGGAAATATATGTATTTAGTAGGAAAGATTTGGAATATGAATCAGATTTTATCATGTTTGAAGCAATTGGGCCAACTACTTACTGAGTAAACATGGACTAAAAACTGTTTGATTCTTATTTTTCTCAGCTGTAAAACAAGGATTATAAAAATTGCATTAGAGTCTGTTAGGTTGAACAATATGAAATTGACAATATTTGACACTGGCAAAAAACAAAGGCAATTATTTGTGGTTCAAAATAATAACTTAGAGGAGAAATGAAAATGTTAGTTTTCTCCCCTCTCCACTTATTTTAATATCATGCCTTTGTTAATACTTCCCTATGCATATTACTACGTTATCTCTTTTATGTGTATATATATATATATATATATATATATATATATATATATATATATATAATTTTTTTTTTTGGAGGTATTGGGGATTGAACTCAGGATTTTTTACAGGAAAAGCAGGTGCTCAACCATGGCACTATGCCAGCTCTGCTCTCTTTTATATTGACATTGGTGGTTTATCTATATTCGATATATATTGTACTGCTGTCATTCAGTAAACAGTAAATCTTATATTTAACAATTAAATTTTTATTAATTTTGTTATTCATCATCCTCTTGGAAAAAATCAAGTCAAAGAATTCTCTCAAAGTGAAAGCAGTTTACTCACTTTTGATTGACAAAATCCAAGGCAAATCACATAATCATTACCTGCATTTTGAATCTCCTTTTGTTGCTTTTTCTCCTTATAGTCACTTCTTATTTACCTTTGGATAAATTTCCCTACTGTGTTATAAAGAATATAAAATTTCTTTAGATCATAAAATATTCCTTGATTTACTTGGAATAACTTTTAAGATTTCAATGAGTGTTCCTTGGAGCATTGTTTGACAATGCATGCTGTAATTGAACTGGATAACCTCACTTTTTTCATGGTAGTAAAACTTATTCATGATAGTGCATGACACAGGTACCATCTGGTAAATGAGAATGAAAGAAATGTATTTGGGCAGGGTCTGGCTTCTCTAATCACTAATCTTGCACAGACTTTGACTCATCATCAAGTACTTGTAATTTCAACTTTGAAGTATAAAGCTGTATTAAAGAGCAACAAAAAATTTTATCCTGGAATCAAAGAGGAAGGCCTGAAATAGAAATATAGAATCCTTGTTTCAAATAAAAGTGATTTCCTTCAATTTAGGTGGATACAACTGAAAAAATAAGTCTACAGCAATATGAATGAATGTAAGATTCACTTTGATGAATTTGAAATGTGTCCTGGGAATAACTTAAGATCTCATGATCTTAAAAAATTTAAAATATGCCACAGGGTGGTGAAGGTCTTCTGGAGATAAAAATTAGAATGTAGCCATATCAGTTCCCTTGGTCAATATTAGCTGACATACCAATGCTACCTAAACACACAAAAAAGTTATCATTATTTATCTAGGAAAGGAAGTTATAAAATAATATTCTTCTGAGATCCTAGATACATCAAAAGAATTTCATCTTGAACTTAGTAACATTGTCAATAGACCGATTCATTTAAAAGTATAGTTTTACTGACACATTTTATGGGCTTATCTAAAAACTAAAAGTAGAAATGTGCTTCATATCAGGCATATAACAGCTGGTTTGCTTTAGTGACGTAGAAAGTACACAGTGATATAGAGTATAGTAGTTTATATTTTTTATGTGGGGTTCCCAGATTCCAAATGGCTTTCCTCTTAGAATTCATGGCATAAGAGTGCTATATCATGGTATTTTAGAAGTTATCCTTTTGATTTTATTTTACAGAAGAACAAAAACAGAAATGAAGACAGAGAGACATAATAAAGAAATGACAGTTTTTTAATGTATTTAAAGATATCCAAGAGATAATCAAAGTAAACATATTTTAAGAAATGAAACTCTGGGTTATGTCAGTATATTATTGAAAACTGAGAGTTTGTGATTTTAAAAATACGGAAATCACAGGACACATCACAAAACTCAAAATTCCTGTAAGGAAGGTAGGCTTGGCCTCTTCTTCCCCTATATTATTTCAGAATCAAAATAGTCTAAGTTATTGATTTTTCAGAAATATCACTTATTTCAGTTCCACAGACATTGTCTTGCTTTTTCAATGTTTTTAAATGACTTTTTTTCCAGGGAAGCATTTTGAGTTTTTTCAGAAAAATTATTAAATATATTGATATTAGTTATCTAACACCATTGCCACGGTACCAATCTGATATTAAAACACACCAAGTGTCTGTAGGGACAAGTTTCTTGTGAATGTGAAGGGATTTTAGGTCAATAAAGTAGAGAAACTCTTTGGTTTTGGTTATATTCCAACCAACTGACTGATTTGCAGTTATTATGAATTGTTTCCCAAACATTGTGTACTTGTTTTAAAGTGGGTGTGAGATGCTTGGAAAGATACTTTCCTGCAAACTGAATGGAAGAGCATTACTTACCTTATGAAATAAAACAAACAATACAAGAAGCACATCCTTAAGCAAAGTGTTCAAAGTCTAAGGCAGGAACCATGAGGAAGAATGAACATTTTTGAGTATGCTGAGATAAGGATTCATGTATTTAAGAAAACATAAATAACATCCTTCGTGGAATGAACTGCTCCTTTTGTGATAGACACTATTGATTAGGACTAGGGGAAGTAGTTTGACAGGTGTTTTGAGGAGTCAATCTGGTTATGTATTAGGAGACTTTTAGCAGTTTATTAATACATTGTCCAGAAAACAATAGAAAGATAGAAAGGCTAAATGACACTCTTCTTGTTTAGGAAACGTTAACTTCCTGTGAAATATTTTGCTGAAATAAAATATCATTTATGAAATTTCTTATTTGTGAATTTCAGGTTCTTTTAGAAAAGTGCTTCTGTATCATTTCAAAGTCAAACTTATTAGCCAATAGTACCTTTGTGAAAAACAGCTTGTTGGCTTAGGTGCTTTAGACAATCCAGTCCAGTGTGAAAGTTTGCATTTCTTATCTACAAATGTCCTCTCAAGAATAAACATACCATTTGAAATTTGCAAGCCAAAGCTGTTTCCCCTGGTTTAATAGTTTTATCCCTATAGCTTGAAGTAGACATTCATTAGGAAATTTCAATTGCCTGGTTGCTGTACCTTGGGCTCTCTTTGGATAGATTATACATCCTAGAGTTCCCCTCAGTTGGGGGCATGCCCACCTGACTAAGGAAGACTGTCACTGTGACGTGATCACCAGGGCCAGCAATACCATTATGCCACTCCTGGTTGTGTAGCAGATCTGCACTTTTAGAGATGAAGCAAAGCCTGCTTCATCGTCTTATCCTTTTCCTGAACTAGTTAAGCACAAGCAAAATAGGAAATGCTTATGCTTAACTAGTACAAACCAGGTGAAGTGAAGTCTTGAGTAGAGGATACAAGAGAAGAAGATTTCAGTCCTCATCAGTGGCTGTAAAATGACAAACTATATAAAGTTGGAAAGTATATTTACTGCTTAGGCATTTAAAGCCAAAATGAAAAAAAAAAAAAAAAAAAACAACAGTAATAATAATTCAAATTATGATGAATTCAAGTGCCAAGATCTTTGATGAAATCTTAATTTCAGTTAAAAATTACATTTAAATGTAATCATATAAATCTCACATTTCTATTTTTGGAGCATCGCTTTGAAAGCATCTTTAACAGCAATTTAGAAGCATGGTTCCTTCATTCTAGTGACATTAGTAGGTGGCAAAGATTATCTTCTCCATTCTAAAGACAGAGAAATGGATCATCAGACAAGGTAACAATTTACTAAGCATTACAGAATCAGTGGTAAATAGAATCTGAAGACAAAGAGTGCAAATAAAATTAAATTTATCTCTTTCTTCACTTGACCCAAAAATCTTTGAAGAGGCCAAACTACCACTGAATTCATGGGGATAAGTAAAAGTTAGAGATAAATATTCCCAGTAGCTTATTTCCTCAGAAGCTTGGCCACAGTTGGAGAGACAACATAGCTGTGGCAGGGGAAGTTGTCCTGAAGTCAGAAACGTGGGCTTTGCCACTCACTAGCTGTTTGACCTAGACCATGTCCTCTGAGTCTGTTCCTCATCTTCAAGTCAAGGATAACACCATGCAGACTCTATATCATGTGTATTACTAGGAGCCCATTGGTAAGAGGGTTGAAGTATTTTTATAGAATGCAAAATGCCACACCAAAATGAGGCACTGTTAATAATTAATAACATTATGGTGTCATAAGCAAAGCTGATGATAAAATATTTTTCTATTGAGGGGAAGGTATTGTGAGGGTATGAAGAGGTTCATGAACCCAGAGGTTCATATGAAGTTCTGGGGCACCCAAAATTCATGCTTCCATTAAGAGTATAGAAAGGCTGGAGTTACTCTTCATTGCTCAAGCCTCATTCAAGGGAAACACATAGGTGATGTGTTTCTAGGGCGGATCCCTAAAGCTTGACTTCCACAACTATGGGGATTACTAATCTTGACATTATTCCTGGAAACTCAGAGGACTATCCGTTTGTCCCTTTGCCTCAACTGCCTACCATGACTAGCATGTCACTTCAGTACTGCTGACATGGAGCAAAGTTGCTTGTCCCTCTTCCAAGGGACATAAAACTATGCATGTGCATGCAGGTATGTGCATATTCTATATTCACTCTCCTTGACATATTTCCTCACACTCTACCTATAATTCTGGTCTTGAATATGAAGTCCTTCAGAACATGCCTATACTTCCTACTATCTATTAAGAACCACCAGAAGTGGTCATGGCCATGAAAAGCAATAATAAAGATTTCTCATCTCTAGGCCCCTAAAAATTGGATGCACGAAACAAAACAAAGCAAAACAAAACATAGCAATGATTAGTTTTGGGTAACATGACCCCTTCCTGATACTTATAAAGCTCCTATCATATTAACATTTTTTGTGTGTGATTACTTCCTAAACCTACATGTTAACTTTAAATGCAATTAAAATGTCAGTTTACTTCTTTGGCTGGTGACAATCGTATGTTGTATTGAGATAAACTCGGATCTTGCTAATCACAGTATGATAAACTACTGATAAGGCAAAGTGAGCCCACTGTAGGGTGAAAAAATGGAAATCAAAAGCCATCAAAAGCGGAGTGAGAAATGTTGAAAATGATACTTATAAGATTTAGTATAGAAAGGACATTGTGGGAGGTCTAAATTCATGTGCATGTGTGTGTGTCTATGAGTGTGTGTGAGTATGTGTGAGTGTGTGTGTGTGGTCTGTGAGATGAGCAGTTATTCTGCTGCTTTTCTGGGCTCTCACTCCTACTCATTGTTGCAGAAACTTCAACTTCCAGTGAAGTTCTTCCCTCCCCACTTATTTATGGCATCTGCAGAGGATAACTTACTGATAGCATAAGGGTTTTTCCAGCTGCTATAGCCAAGGACATTGCTTGTCCTTTTACCATTCCAGTTCCTTTTAAACATGCCCAGGCTTCCACGAGGTTCATTCACTCAGTGCCACTAGTCCTGGGAACCATCAGAAGCAACATCCTGCTCTTTCAGATGCCAGAGTGAGGATATATTCCAGAGCCTTCAGTGGCTAAAGATATGAGGTGCATGGTGCATCATGTGCAAAAGAGGGAAAAATGCCAACCCACCTCATTTTATGTGACACTTTATCTTGTCATGTGTCATGTGCCGTTTGGGGAGTTTTTAGTGGGGGAAAAAACTTTTTCAGGTTTTATTTACAACTTCCTCTCTAGCTGAGGCCAAGTCATCAGTCTATAGGGGTTAGTGAGGGGACAAGTTTGAGTGGCAGTCATACTGAACTCCAGATGTTACCTCATGCTGAACTTTGGATATTTTTTCTTCCATGTGATGAAATGGTAAAGCATGCAGATTCTAAGGTCACACCACCTGACTCCAAATCCCAGAACTACCATCACAAATTTTGTGACTTTGGGCAAGTTCCTTGGCTTCTCTCTGTGGGTCTTTGTTATATGACCTGCATATTAGGCATAAAGCCCAACTATTAGGACCACAAACCTTCAGAGGATTTGTTGAAGTGATCCACAATAGTGGCTGGCACAGTCAAGACTCAATAATTATCAGCTAGCATTTTTTTTTTCTCCAAAATATTCACAGTTGGTAGAAATCTAACTCTTAATGAGGGGGAAAAATTGAGCTGGACTACTTTCAAATGAGTCAAGAAAAATATCCCATCCCTCTCCTAACTATCATTATTTATAGAATCTTAATTTGTATGTACTAATTTTAAAAGTATAATTTTTATGTTCAGGAAAAAAAGGTAGCCCTTAAAGAAGAGTTAACCTTGCTCTTTAAGTTAGTTTGTATCTTGGACAGACACTAGGTCTGAAGCTAATTTGTAACAAACTTATGTTTTTATTGGCTATATCATCCATTTAGGTCATGCTGTAAACAAGTGTATCTATTTTTTGTTTGATTGTCTTTATTGTCCAGATAGTGCCAAATATCTTGATTGAGCTACTATTTTTTCCTACATGACTGAATTAGCTGCATTGATGGAATCAAATGCATATTTTTGACACAGTGTAAACCATGGCCTTAATATCTCTATTCATGATTCTCTTTATGTGTCAAATGAGAGAAAGAACACAGCTGCAAGGGATACAAAGAGAAATGACTAGTAAAACTCATAAAACTCAACAAAATACTCTGAAATGCAAAGCATTTATAAATAATAGTGGTATATGGTACTATATTGTACCACCTGTATTATACTTAAAGATAAGCATTTCCAATAAACTAATGAATATTATAGGAGATGGAAAATTACCTTATGTTCGAGGAAGGTTCGATATCTGATTTTTTTCATGTACACAGGAGAAAATATGAATTGTGGTCACAAGGAGAATCTAGAAATTTCTATCAGCATAAAGCAAACTGGAGTTATTTTATATCTTCTGAATTTCATCTGCTGTGTCTTCTCAAGGGGAAATCTATGAAATAAAAACTCAACTTCAAAAAATTAAATTTAATCTTCCTTTCACATAGGCACTTTGAAGCATTAAGTTCAAGTTCCAAAACATGCCTTAGTAGAGGAAGGTTTTGGATGAAGAAATAAACCCTCGTGTTATGAAAATTGCCTCAGAGGATATCATTGCATCAACATTCTTTTATTCATGAGTAATGAGTGCCAAAACTTATTTCAAAGTATAATGATGAATATGCTAATACACATTTTGTTCTCTCCACAAGTAATTGAATATCTTACCAACAAGAACTAGTTCATTATCACAATGTGAAGCTGAACTGAGTGAGTGGTTAAGGGTTTCTTTGACTTCTTTTGCATAAACAAGACTACACGGAATCAAGATGTTACAAATACATTTGTACAATGTTTTCTTGCCCTCTGTTAGGGCCCGCTGAAACCATTAGATGGCATTTGCTAAGACCAAGACTCAATATATTTTAAATTCTTTCCACCTTTTTCTACAGTGGTGGTTTGAGGATTTTAAGATATGAAGTCATTAATTACACCACAGTTATTGGTATTTACCGGTTGAAAGGTACAGGTCTATGAAGAAGGAGTAAAATAAAATTATATTTATACTTATTCTGATAAAATTTAGAGATGTTCCTGAAAACAGCTAAAATGATTGAATAATGTGCATAATACTAACAAATCAAGAATTGCAAAATTGATCAAAATATTAGACACCATTTATTAGGATGGTTAACAACTAAAATATACAAGTATTGTTTCTATCCTTCTGAAAAAAATTAGGTCATTGTCAAAATTGTACCACACTCTTGATAAAGTGGCATAGATTTTATATTATTTTATTTTGTACTATGGTTTTGGAAGGTGCAATCCCTGCTTTTAAACTATGAAGTCTATTAATATTGCAAAATTTCCCTTAAAACATTGACTCTCAAAAAGCAGCAGCAATTAAATAATCAAATTCAGTATTTAACTATTAAGCAGTAAGAAATTATGCTGATTGTAATTTATCAGAGTCAAATAGCAGTTTTACAAGTTTAAATGGATTTGAGAATTTATTATGATTTGAGCTAAGAAGAGCTGTCTCTTGCTTGTGGGTGGTTTTAACAGAGTAATAAGGAAATGTGCTTAACTTAGTGGAGTCATACTGTGCCTCTTGTTCTAAAATGGATATTTTCCATCTCTAAGATTAAAGGCAAAAAATATCTCTTTCTGACATATCAATCATTTTGTTCAAATTTTCTTACCACTCTATTAAACCTCGTAACACATTGAGTATGTTATTCTTTATGGGTTATTATTCCATTCTCTACGTTCAACTTATTTAAAAAGTAATGATACTACTTAGTAAGAAAATTATTTTTCAGCCATTAAACATGAACAATTTATGGATTTGCGTTTGTAACATTCATAGTAGCATTTTTTTAACCATTTCTTTAAATTCCCCAGTCTTTTCCAGAGACTTGAGTTTATATTTACAAGCACTCCCCTTGAGCAAGAGTCAGTGGGAAGGCCACCTTTTGGAAATTTAATACTCAGTTATTTTTTTCTTTTTTAGTTAGTTATCTGGTTAAAATACACTGGATATTTGTCTTTAGCAAAAACTGACTGTGGATTCAGCTAATTTTGTTGATTGAGATAGACATTTTGTATAGAAGAAATATTACAAAGGAAAAACACTTTATATTCAGACCTCCTTTTAAAATACTTCTGTTGGGGATATTTGTTCTGGGTTATCTCTGAAATAGACAGCCTTTATTTTACAAAGCAGAGTTAAATTTTAAAATCAGAGGGACCTTCAAAACCATTTTGCTCCAATCTGTGCAGACATAGACAAGGAATTTTGGTCAGAAGGTGTGACTTGATCTAGGAAGAAATAAAATCTGTGTAATAATGAAGAAAGCAAAGTGCTGCTGTAATTTATTTTATACGAGTGAAGTTTTACTAAGATTTTTGACTAAATTCAGAGTAGGGTTTACCATGAAGGTAATAAAACTTGACTTGCAAGGGTTCCTTCTGTAGCCCTGGAAGTGGCACCATGTGTTCATAAGAACATATGTTTTCATGAAGTACGGAAAATATTATAACTACAATCAATTAAGACCACTTTCTCTTTTCACCCTAACTTGTCCTTTGGCACATTCTCCCTCCTGTCAGGTAGCATAGGAATGGACACATTCTGGGGATTTGGCTAAAGGGATGTTGAATTTGGGATACATTTGGTATTAAAAAGGTTTAGAGAGGTATAGTTACGTGGTTCAGAGTAATTTTGAAAATCTCAAAAAAGCCTTCCTCTAGTTTATATAACCCAACCAAACCTAAATCTGGTCGTGAATTAGTTCTCAGTCTCTAAACTGTTAGTAAATTAATGTTTTAGATTCTAGAACATAATGTATTAAAATATTTGGACAATATTTGACAAAGTCATTTATCATGTCCTTGAATATTAGATGAAAAATGTAGGGTAGATGAAGGTATAAAAGGAAGAATTTGCAGCTGGTTGAAGTATTAATCTATGATCATCACTCATAGATTCTGTCTTTATTTATAATTTTGATATTTTGTCATCATGGAATCTTGTATTACTTTTGATTTTAGAAAAAAGTTTCATTGTAATATAATTTATCTTGATTATTGAATTTTTTAGCGCTCTCCTTAGGTTTTATGCTTAACCTTGCTTGCCTCATCCCAGTCACTCTGTAGATCTTGATCTCAAGTGTTGGTCTTGTCCTATTCAAAATATTTAATAACAGTTTGAATGCAAGTACATAAATAACATTTATTAATTTCTAGATTACCTAAAACTAGATGGAATGAAAGAGATTTTCAGCAACTAAGCTGCTGATCAGATATCAAAAGATGAAATTAAGATGAATGTAAAGCTCTTACTTATATTCAAAAGGTGAATTGCCAAATACAAAAAGAAGAAATGGTTTATTAAGCATTCACATGAAAAATGACTTGGGTCTAATTTAACCATAAGTTAAACATCACTTAGGAGTGTCAGCTGGACACTAAGAAACTGTGTCACCAGCAGCCACGTTGCTCTCAGACCCATTTCTCCTTGATCTCTGGTTCTATTCTCTAAACCAGGAACTACATTTCCCAAGCTCCCTTGCTCCCTGATTTCCAGGTATGCTCAGTTAATGCAGGGCTCTGAGAGAAGACTGGAGGGAGGGAAGCAGGAAGGAGCAAGAGTATTTCTTTTCCCTCACCCTGTTTCCTATGCCTCCACTCTCAGCTTCCACTGTGTAGACCTGGCTCCTGGATTCTGGGAATACTGTCTGCTTCTGTGTCCCAAGAAAAGTTGTGGCTTCCTGCTTTTGCTAATCTCTGCATTGCTTCTGTACCCTCTGGCTTCTCAACTCTTCCATCACATGTGTAACCAAATCCTTGTATTACATTACCCCTGTTTGAAAGTTATAGATTGGTTATTATTTTCCTAGCTGGATTCCAACTGATGTAGTAATAAAAGGATGCATTTGAAGATGCAGGGTTTCCTTCAGTGTGCAATTGGATTATTATGCATAAATCTGTGCATGCATTTTAAAATAGACTTGGTATAGGGAAGAGCCTTGGAATAAAAATCCTGTGTTCAATTCCCAGCACAACTTACTAGCTGTGACCTTGACATTCATGAGTCATTTACTTCTCCAAGCCTGAATTTACTGATGTATAAAATGGTGATGGGGTAATACTTACCCTGTGTATCGAAAAGCTCCAATGACAATATATGTATGAGAGTTTAATAAAGTGGAAGGTATGTGTTACTGCTCTTGCTGTTATGTTATTTGAGGAACTGTTTGCTTACCAGGCAATAAAGAAGCCTGAGAGGAGAAATAGCAATAGTTTGTATATATGAAGGAATGTCATGAAGCAATCTTTTCATAAAGTGCTGTAATGGACAGAACAGTGTTCAGTGGATGGAAGTTCCAAGGAAGCATATTTTGGCTCATCATAAAGGAGAATTTGCCAACAAAGCTGTTCAATAATCTAAAAGAATATCTTAGGAAGTAAAGAGTTCCCAATTTCTTGTCAGATCCTTGCCTTCTGGCAACTTTTACTATTGGGGTGAGATAATAACACTTTGTGTAAAAAAACATTAACTACAATTACTAACATTTGTTGAAGGCATATCAAGTGTCAGGTTCTGTTCTAAGCACTTAGCATGTATTAAATCCATTTAATTCTCACAACAACTAAATGGATGCAGTTGAGCTACTTTACAGATGAGGAAGCTAAGGCATAGAGCTATAGTTATTTGTCCAATGTCACACAACTATTAGTGAAAGGTCTACAAGCTATGGTTCTAAGAATTTTAGTATCTGCATAGGAGATGCTTAATACATGTACTTGGCTCAAAATATTTTTCCACAATTACCTAAATGAATGCTTTTTATTTTCTTGTAAAACCTGATTTAGTTTTGTTTCTAATAATATTTTATCTGATTACAAAAAATAATACTTATTTGTTATAGACAATTTGGAAAATATAAGCAAGCACAAAGAAAAAATATGAATCACCAATTATCACAATACACAGAGATCAAAATGTTCACTGCTTCAGTATGCATTCTTCAATTATTTTTTCTAGGCATAGCCTTTATTTTGTTAGCAAATATGTGCATGTGTATTTTTACAAGGTTACATGTTTTAAATTTTATAATCATATTTTATTTAGCCAACTGATTGAATGGGCTTTACATGGCTTCAGACTCAATTCCCAAAGGAAGAGATCATTAGTGACGTGACGTTGCTATATAGCTCAAAAAATGACATATTCATTTACACAAATAAACTCTTGTCCCCCCACTAGCTTTCCCCACACTGCCCCTGCCACTAGGTTAGCTCTCTTATTACACGTTTCTTCCAATCGCTGTACTGCACCCTTCATAGTATTCATTTCCCTGGTTTTGACAAGGGTAATATCTATCTTCCCCACTAACCCTACTGCAAGTTCCCTGAATTGAAGAACTCTTTCTCTTGTCCTTCATCCCACTCCTGATATCTCCTGGGCCCAGCACAGTACCTGGCCCATGAAATGTGAAATAACGTTTGTTGAATGAATGACATATATGCATGCACACACACATACATATATACGGATTATATTATGATTCAGCTTATGCACTAACCCTAATGCAATTCCAAGACTGGCTGGTGAGAGATGGAGAATGGGCTTTTGACCACCTCTGTTTACTGTCACTTCACAGGGGTATCAGGTTAAAGTAAATACTCTCAGTGTGGCTATTTTCCTTGCATTTTCAGTGTGATCTGCAGGTCTCCTGTACCAGAGTCACCCTTGGTACCTATTAAAATTTTTGCTTTTCATCCTTACTCCAGATCTACTGAATCAGAATCACTGGTGAGGGACCCAGGTATATTTTAGAAACATTCCCATATGCGAATATTCTCGCTGTCCTGATTTTGTGATAGTCAGGGTAGGCTAAACATTCGCCATATTAGAAACCGTGCATATGTCTCCAGACCTAGTTTTTCTCCCTAGGTCTGGTTTTTGGAATGCTGGTGATAAATTAAGCCTGATTTATTATATGACCATCCTGTATGGGAAAAGACTCTAACTTTGGGTATCTTTTGTCAACCTTAAGAGATATAGCAGGGGGACGGATGTGGCTCAGGTGGTTGGGAGTCCGTCTCCCATATGGAGGGACCTGGGTTTGATCCCCGGGACCTCCCGGTTAAAATTTAAAAGATGAAAAATATAGAAGGTGCGTGGGCCACCAGGTCCCATGTGCGGGTGCACCGCCAAGCCCCACGAGCCATGCAGCAAGATGATGACATAACAAGAGAGTGACACACAGAAGAGCCAAGACGAGATGCACCGAAATACCAGGAACTAAGGTGGCACAGGCTGTAGGATGCTTCTCTCCCACATCAGAGGTTCCAAGGATCTATCCCAGTGAAGACAGGAGGAGAAGGATGAAAAGAGAGGACAGGAAATGGACATAGAGTCACCCAGCAAATGGACACAGAAACAGCAAAAACAGGGGTGGACGTGGGGTAAAAAAGGATAAAAATAAATAAATAAATCCTTAACAAAATGTATAGGGGAGGAAGATACGGTAGTTGGTAGTAATACTTTGACAATGCTCTTTCATGATTTGTTTACAAATGTTTTACAACAATGCAGGGTGTTTGTGTGTGTGGGGGGGTGATGTGTAGGAGTCCTGTATGATGTTATACATGATTGTTTTGTAAGTTCACGAGGTTTACTGAACACTTATAGTTTATGTATGTTCATGTATGAATGACATACTTCAATAAATTGTTTTTTTTTTTTAAGAAAGGTAATTTTTTACAACAACAACAACAAAAACAAAAACAAAAACAAAACAACATTCCCATGTGCTTCCAAAGCATACAAAAGGTTGAGAACTACTGCCCCTGCCCTTTCAGCCAGTGAAGAAGGCAAGGAATTCCTACAGGAAACCTGGAATCATACACAAAAGAATAACCCACTCCTGGCTGCCTGACCCTCCCTACTCACAGTCCAATGATTCAGGTGAGTAGAGGAATTTTCTCTCAAACTAATTTCAGATGCACTCATGTCCCTAAAAATAATTCTTAGAGAGCAGAGGCCATGTCTCTTGCCACTTAGAAATATTTGCTTGGTAAATGTGCCTTGATTATGATACATCTCTGAAAACAAGATTAGTAGCTTCTATGTATCGCAAAACTGCATGAAAGAAGAAGAAAGTGCAGAGTTCAGATCAACGAGAACAAGCCTAGCAATTTTACTTTGAAAGTATTGAAGGTGAGTCATTGAATCAGGTATCTGGCCTTATAATTTTACCCATTTGCATGCTGAGGAACATATTTTAAAAGAACACTGAAGTCATTTTAAGGATGCAATATTTTATCTTCAGACATGCTATGTACAAGAAACAGAAGTGTATTGCAGTTCAAAACAGTCACACAATTGTGAACTGCAGTAGTGTAATTAGCAACTGCTTCTCTAAACTTTTTTTGACCCCCTGTGGGGTTAAAACTTCAACGAGGCAGCTGTTAATTTCCAAATCAAATTCTACTGGGTAGAAGATGACTATTTATAGAGACACTATTTGAGAAATTCTGAGGAAGTCACTAGCTAGAACTGACATTCTCTAGTCATGAACTTAGTCTGCTTTTTCCTTTTGATTTAATCATGACCTTGGAAAAAGTCAACGTAGTTAAGAGTTAGTTCATGAGATTGTGTCTTGGATCATTCTATCAGTGTAATTTCAAACTTTTCAAAAGCAACTCTTCTAGGGGTCCTCATTATTTCCTGGACAAAAGTGGTAGTATCAGAAATGGAGAGAAATTTTTATTATTTTTTCATTTTTGGTATCTTTTTAAATTTACTTTTTATATCAATGTTACAAGTTACCCAGTTAACACAAGATAATAACTACAATAAGAGAAAATCTGCTTTAGTTAGCTGTTACGTTCCTCCCTTATTTTTATTCATTCCTCAATGATGAGGGATTTGGGACAATGTCCACTCTCACTGCTTCATGCTGAGAAGGGACAGAGTTATTATGGGGCAGAGGAATGGAATTCTTTTGCTTGCAGTTGAAGACACTCCTTGCTTTTAGAATGGGGCTGGTTCCTCTCCATTGTTTTGTTAGCTGTCCAGGGTATGTCCAAAGAACTGGAGAGCAGGAGTTGGTCACATATCTGCTGGTTTTCAGGGCTCAACCAGCATAGGATAAATCCAAGGGTTTTAAGTGCCTGAGAAATATACTTAACAAGTATATTGAAAATTATAGTTCCAGTAAAAGAAGAAGAATCATGATTAGGTAGCCTACAAATGAGTGTGACTGTTATATTGGGCAAATAGTTTTTCACATATTTCATGACAGAGCCCTCTGAGGGTTTGTTGATTCGTGTAGCTGCATGGGTTGCCTATGGTGTCTGGACATCCCTAGGTCCCTCAGGAGCACTTTTGTTTGTGTCTTTGTTTACTGGGGTATTTTGTGGAGTCTGGCTGTGACCTGCATAAGTGTTACCTGGTATGACCTCACAAATCACTGTGAAATCTCTTAGCCATAAAATCTCTATTGTATTTAATATATTTCCCCTTTTGATCAAGGTCTTTCTTCAAATGCATTGCTGATTAATATTTGGTAATAATCCCTCGGTGCTAGGGAGGCTTATCCCTGAGAGTCATGGCCCACGTGAGGGTGAAGTTAGTGAGTTTATTTGCAGAGTTTGGCTTAGAGAGAGGCCATATTTGAATAACAAAGAGGTTTTCAGGAGGCATGTCTTAGGATTAGTTTCATAATTACAGGAATAATGTTCAAAAGTACAACCATTAAAATCAAGGTCTTGGCTTATTAGCCTATTTTCCTTTATTAGGTAAGCCTTATATATTCCAGAGCTTTTGACCATCTTACTTGAGAAAGTAGCAGGACTTCCCCAGGAGGGAAGTTTAATATTTTATTAGTTACTGTACAAGTCTTTCTATCTAGAAAACATGTCCATGGCAATAAGAATACATTTATATCCCATAGAAGTATGTAACTATAAAACATTCAAGCTGTTTAGAAGACCCTGACTGTCTAGACACCTGACCATAAAAAACAGTATAACTTACAGGAAAATCTGTTTTGTTTCTTTGAATGAAATATGCAACATTTCCATACTCCTCCCCTACTGTTGACACTTAAAATTAGTCTGGTATGATTGTTACAATTGATACAAGAATGTTAAAATGTTACTGAAAGAAAATTCTTATATTTGTATTAACCACAATTCTTCTCCACCACAAGGTTCACTGTGTTATACAATCCCATGTTTTATTCTCTTGCTTTCCTTCTAGTAACAAATAAGACCCCAAACCTCCCCTTTCAACCATGCACACCCACATCCACTCACACTATCATGCTACCATCACCTCTGTCCACCCCCACACCATTACAATCAACCTAGTTATAAGTTCTGCACAGATTAAGCATCAGATCCCCCTTTTCCACCCCCATTCTATTTTCTGGTGTCTTATCTTCTAGATTCTACCTTTGTGAGTTTAATTATTATAATTAGTTCATACTAGTGAGAACATACAAGATGTGTCCCTTTTTGCCTGGCTTATTTTACTCAAAAATAAGGTCCTAGAGGTCCATCCATGTTGTTGCATGCATAAGTACTTTATTCCTTCTTATACCTGAATACTATTTCATCACATATATATATACGACATTTTGTTTATCCATTCATCTGGGTTTTTTTTTTCTCAGTTAATTCAAACGTCTAATTTGTGTGTGTGAGAGAGAGAGCCTATGTGGTGGCCACAGTGGAGGCCTGGGTCCTCTACATGGAGATCCTGGTGTGCATCTTGATGAGATGGTCGGTGAACTCCTGCTAGGAAGACTTGGTGAATACAGCTTCCTTCCAGAGGTCGGGGGTGAGATAGCTGTAGGTCTTGGAGATGGCATCAAAGGTGGCCTTGGTGAAGTTGCCCTAGGTGACCATGCAGCCCCTGGTCAAAGTGTAGCAGTCATTGATACTGGTCATCATCAGTAAATTTTTGGGCACAGGGGCCAAGATGATACCAGTGCCTCTGGGGGCAGGGATGAGGTACACCAGCACAGAGCCGTACCATCCTGTCTCCTTGCAAGGAACAGTGTAAGACTTGCTGATCTTGTTCCCCCCAATACCCTGCCACAGAGGGATGATGAAGAGCTTGGCCAGAATTATGGCCCCATGGCTGGCAGTGGCTACCTCTTTGGAGCACTTCACACCAGACCCACATGGCCATTGTAGTCCCTGCTGGTGACAAAGGCCTGCAAAGGGATGGTGTGATGGGGGTACAACCAGACCAAGTCTGCTGCCCACACAGCAGTCACCCCTCAACTATGTGGCATGACTGTCAGAGAAAGAGAGGCCACAGTGAAGCCCATCTGAGGTCCTGAGGAGATTCTTTCTCTCTCTCCCCATTACAAAAGACACACATGTTAAGTCTAACTTTGTAGGTATAACTTTGTAGAGCTGAGAGAGTTATCCATTCATTTGTTGATGGACATTTGGGTTGCTTCCATCTTTTGACAATTGTGAATAATGCTGCTATGGACATAGTTGTGCATATATCTGTTTGTGTCCCTGCTTTTAGTTCTTCTGGGTACTTACCTGGTAGTGAGATTGTGGGATCAAATAGCAATTTTATATTTAGCTTCCTGAAAAACCATCACACTGTATTCTACAGCCCTTGCACCATTCTACATTCCCACCAGCAGTGAATGACTGTTTTTATTTTTCCACATCCTCTCCAACACTTGTAGTTTTCTTTTTTTAATAGTAACCATTCTAGTGGGTGTGAAATGATATCTCATTAGCATTTCCCTAATAGCTAGTGATGTTGAGCATCTTTTCATGTGCTTTTTAGCCACTTGTATTTCTTCTTTGGAAAGATGTCTATTCAAGTCCTTCACCCATTTTTAAATTAGGTTGTTTGTTTTTTTATTGTGGAGTTGTAGGATCTCTTTATCTCTGCTGGATATTAGCTCTTATTGGATATATGGTTTCCAAATATTTTCTCCCATTGAGTAGGCTGCCTTTTCAGTCTCTGGACAAATTCCTTTGAAGCACAAAAGTTTTTAAATTTGAGGAGGTCCCATTTATCTATTTTTTCTTTCATTGCTATTGCTTTGGGTGTAAAGTTTTTGAAACTGTTGCCTACCACAAGATCTCAAAGATGCTTCCCTACATTTTCTTCTAGGAGTTTTATGGCCCTGCTTCTTATATTTAGGTCTTTCATCCATCTTGAATTGATTTTTGTATAGGGTGTGAACTAGGGGTCCTCTTTCTTTCTTTTAGATATGGTTCTCTCAGCACCATTTGTTGAATACACTGTTCTGTCCCAATTGAATGAACTTAGCAGTGTTGTCAAATATCATTTGGCCATAGATTTCTGAACTCTCAATTCAATTCCATTGGTCAATATGTCTGTCTTTATGCCAGAACATTCTGTTTTGACCACTGTAGCTTTGTAATATGATTTAAAGTCAGAAAGTATGAATCCTCCATCTATTTTCTTCTTTTTCAAGGTGTTTTTGGCTATTGAATTTATTTCTTCCAAATAAATTTGATAATTGGCTTTTCCATTTCTGCAAAAAAAAAAGGCATATGGACTTTTTATAGGGTTTGTGTTGAATCTGTAAATCAATTTGGGTAGAACTGATATCTTAACAATATTTAGTCTTCAAATCCATGAACATGGAATGTCCTTCCATTTATTTAGGTCTGCTTTGATTTCTGTTAACACTGTTATGTTCTTTTCTGTGTACAAGTCCTTTCATCTTTAGTTAAATTTATTCCTAGTTGATTCTTTTAGTTGCTATTTGTAAATGGATTTTTTTCCCCTTGATTTCCTCCTCAGTTTGCTCATTACAAGTATTTAGAAACACTACTGCTTTTTGTGTGTTGATCTTATATCCTGCCACTTTGCTGAACTCATTTACTAGTTGTTTCATTGCAGATTTTACGGGACTATCTATATACAGGATCATGTCTGCAAATAGTGAAAGTTTTACTTCTTTCTTTCCAATTTCGGTGTCTTTTATTTCTTTTTCTTGCCTAACTGCTGTAGCAAGAACTTCTAACACAATGTTGAATAAGAGTGGTGACTATGGGCATCCTTGTCTTGTTTTGGTTCTTAGAAGGAAAACTTTCTGTCTTTCAAAATTGAGTATGATGTTGGCTGTGAGTTTTTCATATATACCCTTTCACATTTTGAGGAAGTTTCCTTCTATTCTTATCTTTCACTTTCAGAACTGCCTTCACTGCATCCCATAAGTTGATATGTTGTGTTCTCATTTTCATTCACCTTGAGATATTTACTGATTTCTTTTACTATTCATTATTTGACCCATTTATTGTTTAGGAATGTGTTGTTTAACTTCTGCATATTCGTGAATTTTCCAGTTTTCTACCCTTTATTGATTTCCAGCTTCATTCTGTTGTGGTCAGAGAAAGTGCCGGCTGCTCTCCTGATGCCACTCTCTTGCCACTCTCCCTCTGTGCTTGGCATGGCTGCCCTCATGGGCTGTATGTGATGTGTCCCCCATGCCTTGCCTCCCACGACTCTCCTCTGGCACTTTCCCAACACCAGCAATTCTGCCTGTCTTCCTGCTGCTTCTGGAAGATGAGTGTACCCTATCACTCTACTCTGCCATCTTGGAACCAGACAATAAAATTATTTTAGAGATTATGTGAGGTAAAAATATATTCTATGACTTGATAATTATAGTAGATGTAAGGAATGTTATATCAAAAACTGAGATTCTGCTTTTTACAGGGTTGGTTAAAGGCAAAATTATGAAACTTCTTCTTCTTTAACCCATGCCCCTCTTAGATGTCTAGTTATGTTTTCTTTCTCTATCTTCTTATAATCTGCTCATAGGAAATAATCCAGTGTCATACTTTTCCACACAAATGTGTTACCTCTTTATGTCTAATTTACATGGGAATTTTGCACCCCTTATATAAAGAAACTTCTGGTTTCCATAGCCAAGGAAATATGGTGTTTAAGGTGACAGAATATTCTTTCAGGCATCCTTAAAACCCTTCTCTGTGTGTAGCATGTATAGTGCAAGAAGCCTGGATTCTGGTTCACAGGTGTGAAAATATTTACTCACTTTCATGTTAGAACAGAATCTCATGTTCTTTCTCTTTAAGATGAAGGGGACTATGATTTACCTCATCAGTTTATTCTGTGTTCTAAATGAGATGTCAGTCTTAGAGTATCTGGTTCTGTTTATTCTTCCTCTTCACATTGTGGGAGAAGCTGGCCTATAGAGTAAATAATCTTTTAAAATTTTACATATATTAATATAGTAATAAGAGTATAGGAAAGACAGAGAGCAGGAAATGAACTATATAATTAGAAAAAGAACAAAATTATGTTTGAATATCAAATTTTCGTTTAGGTGGAAGGAGTGGATGTCATTTTGAAGATGAAATGTAGATTCTTATAGTCTTGAAAACAAATTTTGGCTTGTGTCATTCAAGTTTGCATCTTTTCTTCACTATTTTAAAAACATTGGATAATCTCTACATCTGCAAAATGAAACCAGGATGGTGGCTATCAGGGCTTCTTAAACCCAATTTAAGTAACTGTGCAGGCAACTTATAAGTTAGAGTACCACTTGAACACTTGGGAAAAAGAGTACCACACAACTTCATGAATTTGCATATACCAGACTGAGCCTCATATGGTCCTTGATGTTAAGAAGTTTTTAGTCATTCCCATAATTATGATATTTAGATAATCAATAAAGAGGCATTAAATTCCTCTAGAAGAGAGGATTCAAAGTGTTTTTTTTTTCTCTATTTAGCACAGTAGTAGCCATTTTTCATATTTTTTTCTTATTTGATCTCTCCCCAGAGGTTGACACAGTCACATCATCTTCAAAGGAACTTTTTTTCTTGACTTCCAAACCCAGTACTCCCTTTGTTTTTCCATCCATTTCCTTGACTATACTTTCTCAATCTTCTTTACATGACTCTTCGCTCTATCTGATCTTTATATGTTGGACTTCTTTAAAGTACAGTCCAAAGTATGCTCATCTATACCCCTGCTTCAATTATTCCAAATATGTAGATATCTCACAGCAGATATCTATAGCTCTGACCTCTTCTCTGAGCTTCATACCCATATATGTAATTGTCTATTTGACAAATCATCTTGAAGGCCTCAAATTAGGTTAAATTCTACATATCAGCACCCAAACTTACGATCTTCCTGCCTAATTCCTAAGCCAATTTCAGTTTTCCATTTCTCAGTGACTGATAAAGCTTTCCTACCATTTGTATTGGTCTGAAATCTCACAATCATCCTTGACATATCCCTCTCTCTCACATCTGATAGTCAATGCTTTACCAAAAATTCTATCCACTTCTTTCATACCTACCATAACTGCCCTATTCCAAGTTGGAATCACCTCCCACCTGAACTATTGCAATATTTTCCTCTGATCTTCTCTAATCCATTCTACCCACTCTCTTATTTCTTCTTTACTTTGTTGTCAAAGCTATATTTTTTTTCCAAAAGGCAAATTTGATCATGTCACCTTCCTTCCTGACCATCCCTTTCACCATCTTCCAGGTTAAAACTGTTCAATTGCTTCCTTACTCTATCATCTTCTATTCCTCTTTCCACATGACCACTCTGATCACCCAGCTCTGAGATGCCTGGGTATCACCAGGGAGCTGTATTAATGGACTCTTGCCTCTCTGGAACAAGTAAGTCTACACTGGTAGGAAAATAGAAACAAAACTTTGTCTACAAGAAAAAATACTTTAAAAATTAGAAATAGTGAGAGAAATCCTGCCATAATTTCTTACAAGAGTACACAAATTAAAATAAGATCAGAATGTTAGAACAAAATATCTAATTACCACTATTCCTTAAAGTATAACTCTTTGGTGCATTTTAATCTCTAAAATTTTAATTCTGTGCATTATATGGAAGTTGTACAAATATCAACTTGGTGAATTCATTTGAACTCTTGCTTCATTTTGGGGACAGGATTTCCTCACTAAATCTTTTCATAATGAAAGAAGAGTAGATGGAAATAAGTTTTATTAAGTATCCAAAGATAGTAAAATTTCCAAAACTTCAGATGAAAAGAATTGTTGAGGAATGGATTTTCAGACAGCCATTATGTTCCATTTAAGTGTCCCCTTTCCCACTCTTAACATCACTGTTTCTCTTAATTGTTCCTGAGTGTTCTTGTTCCTGTCTGCTACCCCACTGCTCTACCATCCTGCAGCATCTTCTCCATGAATTCTTGTATCTCAATCTCTCTTTACAATTGTGCAAACAAGAACTGGACAAATGGCTCCAGGAATGGCCCACTATTCCTGTTCTAGTGCAAGGAATAGAGAAAATACCTTTCCTATCAGTGTTACAACTCTTACTTTTGGGAGCAACTTCAGTTGACTTTCTCAGTGCTCAAAATCACACCTATTCCTTTCACTGATTGGGTTGAAGTTTCCCAGATCCTTTTACCTAAACTGATACCAGGTCAGGTCTTCTTCAAACAAATCCTTGGTCCTCCCATTTCTTTCCATTTCCTTTAATATTACAGCCATCTCTTCCATGGATCACTACCAGAATCTCATGCCTGATCACACTGCTTCTGCCTTGCCTCCTGTGTTGGTTATTTACTGTTGTATAATGAATTACTCCAAAAGAAAGCAGCTTAAGATAATTTGTATCACACAGTTTGTGTGGGTCAAGGATCCAGGGAGGCTTAGATGGGTTATTCTGTATGTGGATCTCTCATGAGGTGTAATAAGAGAAATAAAGCTAAGAGACCAGCTTGGTCAATGATGCCTCACACATTCTGGGTTTCTTTCACATACATGCATGGGCTACTAATGTCCCTTCCTGGTGGTGAATCCCAAGCTATCCCTGTCATTCAGATAATTCACTCAGAGATGCTTCTCCTCACTAGCCCAGAGCCCTGTCCAGGTTCATTAGGCCACCAAATTCAAATAAACACTCCCCAGTCACATCCCTGACTGACCAACCACTAAAACTCCCTCTCTATAATGATATAAAAGGTGTCATCCCAGGTCCACATGCTCTTCTTTGGCTCTCTACCTGCTTGGTTGAGCCTCAAGTTTCTGATGCTTTCTCCTGTGCAGTCCTATGAGGCATGCTGAAATCTGTCTCTGGAGCCTGTGAGTATAACAAAATTTCAAGCATCTCCTATGTCTCTCCCCCTTGCTACTCCTGACTGTCCCCAATAAGATTCTCACAAAACTTGAGGCTGCAATTAATCTGTCAGCTAGTGCAACAGACATCTGAAAGCTTGACTGAGGTTAGAGGAGCTACTTCCAAGAGGGCTCATTCACATGGTTGTTCCTTGCCACATGAGCCTCTCCATAGGGTTGCTCATGACATGGAAGATAGCTTCCTCCAGGATTAGTGACCCTGGAGATCCTGGAGAAACACAGACCAAGATGGAACCTGAGTCTTGCACATGTCATGCCATCACTGCTGCCATATTCTAATGGTCATACAGATGAACCCTGGTAAAACAGGGGGAGGGAGTGCTACACAGGAGTGTGAATACCAGAAGCTGGGGGTCATTGAAGGCCATCTTGGAGGCTGTCTCCCTGCCACAGAGATTTCGACACTCCCTCCCCTGCTTAATGGTTTCCTATTATATTTAATTTACAATCTCAAATTTCTCTTCGTTAAGCTAACACTAACTGCTATTATAGATGTTACTCAAATATCCTTGGATTATTACTTTTTTTCCAAGTAGAAGTCCAGTGTTGGTGATTCAGGTACATAGGCTTTGCCCCTTTTGCAGGCTTACCCTAGTCTAGGGTTTTGCAGACCACTTTTCTTCCAGCAAATATGGATGTCTGAAACTTTTTCACCTAGAGATGCAGCATATCACTTCTGCTTACACTTCATAGGCCAAGTCAGCTTACAAGGTCACACATAACTACAAAGGAGATTTGGAAATACAAATTCACTCTATGCAGAAGAGAAAAATGACATTGCTTATGGCTAACTGGTAACAGTTTCTGCCACCATCTTTACTTCTACTCACTAAATATCTTATTAATTCTTCTTGCCATAAAAAGAACACATTCACATCCTTTTTCAAGGTGATAAACCAAACTAAGTTGCCCTAATGACATGGTTGAATCAAAGCCCTAACCTTAACATAATTTAATCAAATGCATCTCAGCTGAATCTAATACAATCAAAGGGTATCAAGCTCAGAGGAACAGACAAGTTTACAAACATAATCATAAATAACATCAAACTGCTGCAGTGGGCATGAAAATAATAATAATAAAATTGAAAGAAAGGATTAAGTCAATACACCCATAAATATATTGACAATATGGTCAGCAATTAAAATGCTTCAAAACAACAATTTCTGTGTTATGATTTGAATTTTCCCAAATATTTTAAAAAAACACTTCCTGGATTTGAGTGATGTTTATTAACTGGAATAGCAATTCACTTAGTGAGGGTAAGCTTTAAGTTTTGCAGGCATAAGGAATACATATTTAACTTGATAGATATGTGGAAATTGTCCAAGTTCTTCTCTGATACTGATAACTATTCCATGACACATAACACATAAGCCTCATTGTCACACAGAGGAAAGCGGAAGCCTTAAGGAGCAGGCAACCAGTTCTAAACATAAAGGGAAAAATATTATGATTGAAAGACATTAAATATTTGCATAGTTCAAAGAGTTTAATTGGAGAGAGTATAATGAATGGGCTCTATTCTTTTCAGAGGTGTGGGCTGAGTTAAGGGAACAAGCAAGGAATAGTGAAGCACTCAGAGCTGGCAACAATGGGAAAGCATTACCACCCAGGGGCAAGTGGAGGGAACAGTGTTATTGGAGCCAAGAGAGTTAGAAAGCTGGAGATGTGGAGGTGGGGCTACTTGAGAGTTTAAGAGCTCTGATCCTAGAGGAGTACAGACAAGACCAGAATCCAGCAAAGTAGGGAAGTGGAGTGTGGGATGGGTATGGGAATAAATACCCTCTCTCTCTTTTACCTCCAGCCTTCTTATTGCTGTTGGCCAAACCTAACCTGAGGTCAAGGGGATCTGGGTATAATGGTTTTAAAATATTGATCTAACTGTTAAGTCCTTCCCCTTTTGGCACATTTCTGACCTTCTATTTGACTATACCTAAACTAGGCTGCACGTGGAGGGGTGGCGGTGTGCACTGCACAAATGCACTCAGTTGAGGAGGCAAATGAGGGCTGATTTCAGTTCTGCTCTAATTCACTCTCCTGGAGTTAGCACCATTTTGTAATTTTCCCAAAGGTGCCACAAAAGCAAGCTGCATCCTTGAACTTCCCCAATTAAGATTTGGGGTCAATTTGCCCTTGACCCCAAAAGGAGATGAATACAGCCAGAAATCAAAGGTTGAAACAAGTCTGAAATAAATAAAGGCATCAATATACCCTTACCCGCCTGAAAGAATATTTATGTAGGGGAAGCTACCAGAAGTGTAGTCAAAAGTCAAATGATAGTTTTATTTAACATATTTATAGCTAGGAACAGATATATGGTCTTGGATATTTTCCCATGATATCTGTTATTTTGACTTTGACTCTACTCTGGACTAGAGGAAAACTTTACCCAACTTTACCTTACCTGCTGTGGTGTATTGAATTGTATACCCCAGTTAGGAAATGTTCTTGGTCTTGGTCCGCATTCTAATTGGTGTGGACTCATTGTAAATAAAAACTCTTCAAGGTATTCCTTCAGTTAATTATGGCCCAAGTGAATCAGGATGGGCATTAAAAAAAATTTTTTTTTCTTTTTTTTTCTCTTTCTTTCTTTCAAGCAATTTTATTGAGACATATTCACATACCATAAAATCCATCTAAAGTGTACATTCAATGGCTTTTGATATAATCACAGTTGTTCATTCTTCACCACAATCAATATTAAAACATTTTCATCACTCCAAATAGAAAAACCACCTACCCCTTACCAGTCACCTCTCAATCCCTTTATTCTTCCTCTGCCATACATAACCACTAATCTAATTCTGTCTATATAAATTTATTTACATTTACATTTTGTATGGATGGAATAAAAAATATGTGGTATGCTATCTGATTTCTTTCACTTAGAATTATTTTTTTTATAATTGATAGAAAAATATTAATATATTACTATTTCCTACAATCCATAGCTTGCTTTAGGTGTAATTTTGCCCAAATACAACCCTATTATTAACATTTTATAATATTAATGTACATTTATTTTGACTCATGGGAAAACATTCATATCCTGTACTATTAATTATACTCATTGTCCACAACAGGGTTCACTATACTATATAGTCACATGTTACATCCTTTAGCTTTTCTTCTAGTTGCATAAACAACCCTAAACGTCCCTTTCAACCATTACCATATCTATATTTTAACATTGCTAATTACATTCACTGTAATGTGTTATCATCACCTTTGTCCATTTCCAAATATTTACACAAATTTCTGCACAAATTAAGACTCAGGTCCCCATTCTCTATCTTCATTCTAACTTCTGGTGACCTATATTCTAGCTATTAACACCATGAGTTTGCTCATACTATTTAGTTCATATTAGTGAGATCACACAATTTTTGTCCTTTTGTGTCTGGCTTACTTCACTCAGTGTAATGCCATTGATGTTGTCATATGCATCATGACTTCATTTCTTCTTATATCAGAATAATATTCCATCGTATGCATATGCAACAGTTTGTTTGTCCATTCATTGGTTGATGGACACCTGGGTTGTTTCCAGCTTCCGGCAATTGTGAATAATGCTGTTATGAATATCAGTGTGCAAATGTCTGCTCATGTGCCTTCCTGTTTCCTAGTAGTAAGATTGTTGGATCTTATGGCAAATCTATATTTAACTTTCTGAGGAACCACCAAACTTGGGTTGGGCTTTAATCCTGATTACTGGAGTCCTTTATAAGCAGAGAAATTCCGACCTAGAAGGCGAAAGCTGTGAGAAGAAGCTGGAAGTTAATGGAACACAAAGGAGAAAGGAGAGGACATCACCATGTGCACTGCTATGTGCACTGCCATGTGACAGAAAAGCTCAGGCCCAAGCATTGTGAGCAGCCAGCCCCAGAATGCCACAGTCTTTGGGGAGAAATCATTGCCTTGCTGATAACTCAATTTTTGACTTCTCCTAGCCTCAAAACTTTAAGCCAATAAATTCCCATTGTTAAAACTCTCCATTGTATTTGTTTTAGCAGCCAGGAAAACTAAAGCATATGTTACTAATTTAAATCCTCTATTGAGTATCAGCAGAACAGCTGAGTGTGATATATTCATAATTTAATTCCCACAAAAACCATATGAGGTAGGAGTATTGTTTTTCCCATTTTTATAGGTGAGAAAATTTCTAGATAAGTGAAATAACTTGTCCAAAGTCATGTGATAATAACAGTTAAGAGTCAGGATGTCCAAACTCAAGCAGAGCCCAGATTCTTTGTGCTTATCTTATTACACTGTGCTTGATTGAATGATACTGCAAATTTCATGGTTAAAAAAAAGTGGCAACTGATTGAATAACCACATCACGGTGTACAATGTGTGCTTGGCTTCATTCTGTCAAATGGGTCTAGTTGGAGGTTATCATAAAGTTCCTTCTGTACATAGGCTGCATCATCAGGGAAGCATTCAGCTGCAATGAACATAAGGTCCAATAACAGCATTTAAATAAATAAAGATTTATATTTCTCAAATAACAGATTTGGAGGTAGGTTGTTCTCAACATGTAGTTAGTGGATTAAGGATATCAGGTTCAATGCTCTTGTGATTTTTTTTTTGGCTTTTCCTTCCTGATCCCAAGTTGTCTGCTGAAGTTCCAACCTTTATCCCCTCATTTAAAACAGGAAGGAGAGAGGGAGATGAAATTAACTATGGCTGCCCAGAAAAAAACATTTTCCCGGAAGTGTCTCAGCAGCTGTTATATGTTATATGATCTCATATGTTATATATGGTCTCATATATTATATGGTCTCATGGCCATCCCTAGGTGCAAGGGAGGGTGGGAAAATGAAGACCAGTGTTGACAATGGCATCAGTCCAATCATGCCCATAATTTAGGGCAGGGGTCAGCCAAGATTTTCTGTGAAGGGCCATATAATGACTATTTTAGGCTTCATAGCCCAGATGGTCTCTGCAGCAACTTCTCAACTCTGCCATTGTAGATAGGAAATAGCCCCTAGACCAGGGGTTCTTAACAAGGGGTCTGTGAACTTGAATTGAAATCCAAAAAAAAAACATTATTCTTGTGGGGACTTGTTAGTGCAGGTGTGATATATTTATTAAATTGTACACAGTATAGTGTGGACTTAGTAAAAGGTCCATGGTTTTCACCTGACTGGCAAAGGGGTACATGGACTAAAAAAGGTTAAGAATCCCTGCCCTAGTCATTATATAAACAAATGGACTCACCTGTTTTCCAATAAAAGTTTATTTATAAAAATAAGTAGCAGGATGAATTTGATCTGTAGGCTGTAGTTTGCCATCCTTGAACTAGACCTTGGTGCATTGCTGCAAGTCAATTTGGCTTTAATTTGTGGCAAGGAAAAGAAGATGAGGGAATTGTGTAGCATCTAAAAATATCTGGAAATGAGGAAAGAAAAATTCTCTTGGCTTATTCTTTTCTCCCTTTTCCCAAGTTTGTAGCTGGAGGATTACAGCTTTTCCCAACTTTTCCAACTTTTCCCAAGTTTGCAACTGGAGGATTGTGGTATACAGTTGTAAAGGTAATAGTACTGGACTTAGCAGCATTCCATCAGAAGAGATTATGGGAGTTGGTTAGATAAACTTGGGGTTGGCTGTTGGCCCACTCAACCTGTGTGCTTCAGGTAATGGATAGACTGAGTGTTGGGTACAAGGATGTGGCAGATGTGATTGCTGCTGGCCCATTCATATTCCCCTCCTTTGTCCGTGCTATTCAGCAATGAGCAGTAACACGTTCAGCTAAAAATTAATTATTTCCAGTCTTCCATGCAAGAGGTGGTCATGTGATACCATTCTGGCCAATGAGATACGCATGGAAGACTCTGGGTAGGCTTTTGCCCTTCCCATGTCCCCTTCTTCCGCTTAGTCAGAGCCATCTTGTAACCACAGAACAACAAGCATGAAGGTGAAAGTCATCTGCTAAAGATGACTGAGCAGAAAGGTAGAAGGAGCCTGGGTACCTGAGGAAACTGTGGAGCTACTACACCAACCCTAGGCTGCCCATCTCTGGACATGTTACAGGAGGAAAATAAAGTCACTACACTGTTGAAACCATTGCTTGGTTGGAGTTTCTGTTGCTTGCAGCCCAGTGCATTCATGACAGAGTACAGGGAGTCTTGCTGTGCCAAAGTTGAGAAAAGAAAATGGCTTACCTTCCCTCCTAGACATCAGGAAGAACAAGACTCTTCATTTTCTCCTTCTGACTCTGTGATGAGACATTAGAATTCTCCTTACTCAGGGTTAGTCGCCCGTAGTTTTTAATGCTTTTTGGTTGAGATTGGCTTAGTGTGTCCCATTACAGGGAGGATACTCTTAGGTGGTGGCTGGGATCCTGATTTTCCACTTTGGTTCCCACCACACCTTATTTGTTTATTAGGTCACAGAGGTTTCTTAAAAGCCATTCAAGTTATGTGGAGTTACAGTGACTGCATTTTCTCACCTCAAGTGTTGGATTTATTTTGAAGTGCTGAACAAATAAATCCATTACAGAATCAGGAATATTCATACTATTTCATTTGCTTTACAGATTTACTATACTTTTCTCCATATTTTTTTCTTAAGGCACACATGTATTACATTCAGTAAACTTTTTAGCATAAAGTCTCTATTCCATGATGCACGCTTCATCTGTCATTGCATTGCAGCTTTCTACTCTCTCAAGATTGTCTCTCAAATCCTCCCTTTTAAATGCACTGTGTTGAACTGAACTTTTAAAACCATTTTTGAAACTTAATATATGTATATCTTTTCTTCAGTTCTTTGAAAGTGGTACAGTTTATCTGTAAATATTCATAAACAATAAGCATTAGTCATTGCTTTAAACCTGTTTGATGACCGTTTAATTTCTTTGATGCTATAACAAAGTCTTGTGTGGGAATATAATATTCTACATTTTTATTATAGCCACATGTTATAAATTAGATAATTCTTGAATACCTTACTTTTCTTAAACCTACCACTTTAATCATGCCTTTGTTCTCATTAAACAATTCCAGACTTTGTGGAGCATTTATTCCAAGTGGCTACACCAGAGTTTAAAATTTTCAAAAGTTGAAGAAGTTGTCTTTTCTGATACTGGTTGCATCTGCTCCTCCTTCTCCCTTGGCCAGCTCTATCTACTAAGATTCCTCATTGTGAAACCAGAAACTGGTGATGTCATGCCTGAGAATTTCATTGCACAGCATTTACAATGGGAAGGAAAGTACGTTTTTTTCTTGTTCCTCTTTACATAAAACACTATACTACTGTTCACTCTTGCATAAAACAGATTTGTTCTATGCTTGACTGTTACTCTGTGACAAGCCTATAGAACTAGTATGATCTATATTCTCTGAACCAGCAGATAACTAAGTTAGACATACTGTGTTTCAAGATTAAAATTCCCTTTTAAATAAAGAGTCCTGTTTCTAAAGCTTGAATAAGGACAACTGTATTAAAGAATTATATCTGGTGAGTTTATGGGTACTGCAAATAAGATCAATGAGAAAATATTTGGTTAGATTGCCATGTGTGTTTCTTTGGCTGTGTGTTGGATGTGTCCATAAACTTCAGGACTTTAATACTTGGTATCTCAGTATTTTTATTCTGAGACAGTCTCTTTGAGGCAGTTGCTATTTGGGTTCAAGATTCCACCATGTCCCAGCATGGCCTACACTACCATACACAGTCCTCATGTAACTTAGAAGAAAGCCCCTATTGGATTGGGAGTAGAGCTGAACCAGCAATGACACCTTCGCACAGACAGAAAATAGATGTGTCGCCCATGGGCAGATCCAGCCCCATGCCCAGGCCCACGGCTTGGAGAATGGAGCGTGGGCTGGATTTTAGTTCCCATTTGTTCCCTCAGAAAGGCCTGGTATAAACCTACACAGCTATGCACAGGGTGAAGTACTTCATGCATGTTAACTCAATGGTGAGCACCAGAATGCTACTGCTTGAGAACAAATGTTTGCAACATAGTGAGCTTAAGTAAGTTATCTAGGGGGAGGGGTAGAGTGTAAGGACAAAAGGGGCTTTCTATTTCCTTAGGCAGACCCCTTGTTGGACTAAGAATGTATTCTAAAGTAGAAGATAACTGTCTTCAATAGTTCAGAAACCATGATATTTGAGTGAAACAGTGAACAGTGTCGCTGGAAGTGCCCCCCAGTCAGGTAGTGGGATTGGCTCATGCCAGAGGTTACAACCATGAGCAGGAAGGAGCAGGGTTTCTGACAAACCTGATTAAAGAGATGTAAAAACAGTTACTCAAAGCCCCAAAAAGAGGATGGTGATACTTAAAGAGATTATCCAGGGTTTCATCTTTTGTAGTCATCTTCCAGCTTAGTTAAACTGATATGTCTAGAACTGAAAAGATGAAGAACTAAGGAGGACAGAGTCATATCTGCATTATCCCTGGACTCCAAAGTAACCCAGGACATTTTGGTGTCATCAGATATGACTGAGCAAAGGGAAAGAATAGGGAAAGAGTGCCATGGACCATATTGGGGATGGAAGGATGTCAGATGGGCAGCATAGAAACCATAGGGTACCACACATTATCAGTGACTAGTCATAAGGATGAGTGACTGATGGGACAAGGCAGCCAGCAATAGCAGAGAGGGGATGACATGGCCCCATCTAGGAGAATATGGGATCACACAGGCCCCTGCCCAAAGAGAGAGTCATTTTTGGGAGTTCAGAGCTATTAAGATGTCATACTGTTTCCCACGTCCCATTTGAACAACCTCTTTTTGCTCCTGGATGACAGAAGTGAGAACTACAGATACACAGGCTGTGAAAAACCAGAAGGTATTTGTACAAATACTAATGAAGGGCTATCTTCAGGTAGTGGGAATGGCTCTAGCAGTTGAGACTGAGCACAGTGTGTTGAGGAGACAGTGAGTGGACCAATTTGGCTGAAGCAGACAACTTTGCTTTGCAGGACAGTGAATGACAATTTTGGAAGGTAGGGGCCATATATCTTAGGGGTATAAATTCCAGAAAGGGAATTTATTTTTCAAGCGCCTATCATTTGCTAGGCAATTCAACATACAGGAAGTCATTCCATTCTCATTGTAATTCCCCGTTTTTATTGTTTTTATTTATTATCAGAAACCCCATTTTGCAATTGAGGACAATGAATTAAGGGAACTTGGGTAAATTGCCCAAGTTTAGAGATATGCAAGAGATTTGATGCCAAATTTATTTGATTTTAAAACCCAAACACATTTTCTTATCCCATGTTATCAGAATTTAACAACGGTTTCTTGAGAGACGTGGTGAAATTAACAGCTGAGGAAGATTAAAGTAACGATGGTGAATATGATGGCATGGAGTCGAGAGCATGAAGGCATGGAGCCATTTTAGGAAGTGATTTTAGAGCAGAGCCTAGATTAGTTTGGTGACATTAGATAGACATTTGGTGACAAAATAAAGAGACATTCCAAAAGAAGAGTCAGTGGGATTTGGTGTCTGACTGAATAACAGGGGAAGGAAAGCGAAGAACTGAGTGGAGCAGTGTCAGGAACTTAGAATGGGGATTTAGGAGACTGAGCATTAGGCCTGGTTCTATTGCCTGTAAGGTGAACTTGCTGAAAGCAGGGTCTCTTCACACTGCCATGCCCTCTTCTGTAAAGGAAAGGGTTGGATTGGGTATCATATCAGTTCTGAAATCCTATGCATCTCAGAGTCAAAAGTGACTCAAAGTTTGAAAGCCTGCGTAATTGGGAGAACATCCTTGCATTGAAGGAACTATACTAATAAGAAAGGGGTGGTTATGTTTTAGGATAGAGAAAGCATGTTTTTGGCCTCAAATGTGATCTTTGGCCCAAATGCATCCACACCCTTCACCTGATTCCCCACCACAAACTTCCTTCCAACCTCTCTCCATTTACCATCCCTCCTCATCTTCCAGCCACAGCCCCACATTCTAATCCCTGATTCCCCCTCTTTGTATCAATGTCACACTGAGTAATTACTTTTAGTTTTGCTTATCCTGCAAAGTGCCTGTAGTTATTAGTCCACATAGTCTTTTTCCCTAAGTGGAGAGAAAGGCAAGGCCAGGAAAAAAAAAAAAAAAGAACTTTCATAAAACTTATTTACTGTAGACACACTTCTGGCTTGATGTGTGAAATCATGTACATTGGAGTCACCATCACAATAAGATCTGGAAAGTGCATAGAACTTTTCTCAAAATACTTGGAATTCCCTTTAACAAAAGCACAACCTATGAAAATCTGAATTAGCAAAATTGATAAATTAGGAATCCATGTCCTTCTTCAAAAAGGCTTCTCAGCAGAGATTCTTAAAATTCTCTAAAGCATTTAAAATATGACTCAAATATTAAAAATGTTATTAACCTGAGTGTTCTTAGGTCTTTATATATGGTGTAATACGGGGTATAGCCATGAATGGAAAGTTAACCATTGTAATTGCATTAGTAATCAGCCAAAGCAATGTTTGGAGAAAGTAGGTTGCATCTAATGTTCCAAGATTTTTGCTGACTCAAAAGGGCAACAGGAAATGTAATAATAAACTCAACTATTCTCTAACCTTCTAATTCAGATGAGTTTTGTGAATAATAGGGAGTAAATTCTTAGACATCTCTTGATATAGGACATTTTCTTCAATGATTCGGGTAACATGACAGGCAAAAAGGCCTCCATTCCCACCCTGCTCTTGCAAAGCAGGGCTGCAAGGCAGGGTTGCACCCTTTGGATAGACTGAGTTGGCCACTGGTTTTTCACAGGCCTTGAGGCATTCCAGGAAAGACTGCCCTACCTATTTGCCGAGTGCCTGGTATTCAACTATTAGGAACTTTTTTTGGTGATAAGGAATTTTGATTACAAGAATATTGGCTAAATGCAAAATACATGACCTGGATGGGATAACAAAAAAGATGTCTGGCATCAATTCCTGCTCCTACCACTTAATGACTTTGGACCTTTAGGCTATTCACATAATCCCTTTATGGACCTCTCAGCCTCAGAATTTTGCTTCTGATGGGAACTTACTGAATTTTCAGATTAAGGAGTCTGGAAGAGACTTGGAGATGAATGTCTAAGAAACTCTTTTACACTATAAGTGAATTGATCCCATAAAGGTAAAGGAATGAACCCAAGATAATACCATTGATTAATGCCAGAGCCAAGACTAGGTCTTCAAGCTCCAACCCAGAAAATGAATGCCCCACTGTGCAAGTCAGCTGGAGAAAGGCACAGGAGTTTTGTACAGTACTTAGTGCATTGTCAATGCTTAGTAAGTCTTAAGTAGCCATAGGGAAAAAAAAGTTTTCCAAAAGGGCAGAGGGAAAGGGAAGGCAAGAATTTGAGATTTAGATACAGATCCCAAGTTAAAATTCTCAGCTAAGTTGAGGAGAAGGGTTAACAGATGCAAGCTTGCATGCAGACATCTTACAAAATTATTCTTTTTTGGGATTTACTTAGGAGAAGGTCCCTAGGTGGGTTTGGGTACTTCACATATTGCAGTAATCATCTTTTTTATTTAGGGATGAAAACAGATGCCTTATCCTGAATACTTTTTGGTGGAAGGGGAAGTAGCAGATTCCAGGAGAGTAGTATGATTTTTTTATATGTGTGTTGCATGTTCACACCCACAACTGCCATTCCCACCTCAGTCATTGAGTTGCTTTATTGTTGCTTCACGCACATGCTTTTCTTGGCAGCAGAGAAAGTAGAGAAAGGAGAAGGGAGTGGAAACAGAGGAAGAAGAGAGAAAGACTGAGTAGCTGGTTCTTTCCCTGCTGCAGGCATTATCTTAATTCCTCACCCAAGTCAGCAACGGCTTGCACAGGCAGGCAAAGATGAAGCTCCCTGGCAAGCTGAGGCTCCTGAGCTTGCCAAAGTCAATCCATAAGGATGCTAACCAATTTACCCTTCCTTGTTTTAAAGAAAATAACTCCAGAAAAGCTTGTTATTTCTAAGAGCCGTCAAAAGCTGTTTTTCCAGGTATGGTATTTTGTAGAGTGAAATAGGGGAATCATCTCCATGGTGATTTCCTGCAGTATAATTCCACTGCAAGTTTCCATGCAGTATTAGACTTGCCAAGCTAGAAGTACCCATATCTCTTCTCTTTTTGTTTGCCAAATGCTAACCATTGCATTTGATAGTGTACTTGGTTTAATAGCCTTATCTGAGTTTTATTTTTTTAATCTTATGCTGCTCCAACGGTTGAATTTCTGTCCATAAAACCATATGGAAATTTACATTTTTAAAAGGCCAATCCCTGAAGAAGATAATCATCTTTCCAGTAAAACACTGTGTAAGCTAAAAAGTGATGATTACCCTTGGGTGGGGCTTTGGTTTTTCTAGTTGGAAGATAGTTTGTTCTTTCGGTCGGAATGACACTACATCAACAGCCTTTTTCTCACCAACAAATTAATTGTTCAAACCTCTTCAATTAATTAAAAAGTAGGCAAAAGGAAGGTAAAGTTGGCATTTCCTATTGCAGTGGGCATACAGTATTTGTGCCTTCTTGTGCCAAACACAGATAGCTACGTTTGCAATCTGACAATAATTTCACACACTTCGTATGAATAGTGGTTGTCTTTGAAATATCATTAGAAGTAAGTTACAGAAAGGAATATATGCCATAAGAAAACTCTCTCACGGGCTAGTTCTACAGACTTGAGATTTGTAAACTAACCCTTAGTTTCCTTGAGCAGAAGGGACCCTCCCTTTGCTAGATTGACACCTTCTTAAATCTTTTGGTGTTGAACCTTGTGAGAAGATTAATGTTGTATATGAGACTGACGAAAAATTTTAAGACAACTCATGTAAATAAGAAATATTTTGTTTGCAACTAAAAGCACAAAATTATGTAGACTTTTTGCAGGGGTAGAGGGGATGGGTAGACAATAAGAAATATTTCTCACTCTTATGCACCTAAAAGGTTTCAGTGTATGCATATTTTTACAAAGCATGTTTTTAAGGTTTCTTTATTTTATATATTTATACAATAGAGTTACATCCATGTCACACACATTCTTTCTCCTTGGGATTGGAGCACTAAGATATTTGACTCATTTCACAGTGAGTAATATCCTGGTATGTCTCATTACTCAAGTATGGTTTGATTATGATGAGAATCTATTCAATACTTACAAAGAAGAAAGCTTTGTGATTTTTAAATATTTAAATATCATTTAGATAAGCAAATATATACTGAGTCAGTCTCGTTCTCTAGAGTCACAAAAATGATAATGTGCTGTTTTTCCTCTTTAAGACTATAAGATTTAGGATAAAAATCTTCTTACGAGCCTTATAGTCCCTGGATATCTGCCTGGGTCAATGACTGAACTGCTGTCCTATCGCTGAGTGGGTGAGATAAGCTCATTGGCTCACACTGACACCCTCCAGGACAGCCAATTGAATGTAGAAACATACACAGAAGAATGCCATATTTGGGGACAACCTGTCAAAGGCTTTGTCTTAGTTTACTAAAGGACTCTCAATGCAAGGTATTCAACATGGGTTGGCTTTTATAACAGGAATTTTATTTGGGTAATCAAGTGATTTAATCAAGGCCCCTTAACAGAGATAATGCAATCAAAGGCTCTCACACCCACAGGAATGGATTAGTCCAAAAAAAGTCTTTTTTTTTTATTCACCAAATTCAAACTGTCAAAGGATTCCTCCTAGGACTTATTCCTAGAACTGTTCCTAGGACTGCTTTTGTAGTTCTCATAAAATAGATTTTTCCCTCCTACTGGTGGCCAATGCTCATTATACAATGCTCAATATCTTCTATATTTGTATGCAAAGAAAAATTTAGTGTTGAAAAGAGTTTCTAGCAGGTAGTCAGGTTGATGGTTTAATGAATCACACTCCAAATGAAATCTTTGGGAATGAAGTCCTTGGAAATAACTTGGGATTCCTTTGTGAATACGCACAGAATCATAAGGAAATCAGTCTGTTGGAAACCTGTAGTCTTCCAAGTGAATGGTACCCTCTGGCATTGGGCAATGTAGTGGCCTTAAGTCTATCATATTCACTTAATCTGAACAAATAAGTCTCAAAAGCAGTCTAATGGGGTCTACCTAATCATACTTGGAGGATAAAGGAGAAAACAGACTACTGAAAAAAAGAACTATAAAATTAACTGTGCTGCTATATGTTATATTTCCTTGGGGGGAATTTAGCTTTTAGGAGTAGCCAGCAAGGTTGGTATACATTTCAAATTGGTGCTGAATCTATGATAAGACCATAAAATCATTTAACTTTACAAGATCTTCTCTAAGACTTTAATGTAGAGAATAGCAAAGCAACAGTGTTCCAAAGTAAAATCAAGACACTATTTAGCAGGAAACTATCCAGGGATGGATTCTGATTAGAGGTCTAATAGGAGTTGGAATGTTTATCTCTAACTTATTATTCCTTCCTTTTCATTCAGGGCAACTCTGGGTCACTTCTACACCTCTGACTGGCACAAATGTAAGGAACCAAGAAACACTTTTAATTACTCATAACATATGAGGAGCTTATTTTCTATGACCAATACACTACATATAAAGTAAAACAAACAGCTTAATAAAAAATTGGCAAAAGGGATTCCCTAATAAGTAGAAAACAACAGAAGATGAGAGTCTGCCTTTTCAAAAGGTGGCAGCTTCTTATTTTTTTTTCCTGAAATTTCCACATCGGTATCAGCTGCTCACCCTCTGTCTAATCTCTTCTCCTTCACACTACATTTATATTTTTGCCTATTCTCCATGCAGCTGTGCAATTCTGGGGGTCTTGCTCTCTTTCAAACACCTGAAGACACTCATTCTAGAAGCATCGAATGAGAACAAAGGAAGGGCAGTGCAGGAGGGGAGAACTTTGAAAAGATGTTTTAGGGGCTGGTGTGGTCCATGTGATATCATTATGTCATGTTAATGCAAAAGAAAAAAGATGGAAAAGGGAGAAACTGAGCAAAAACAAACCAGAATTTGTTCCCTGTCCTCTTCCTCATATGTATGTTCAAAAACTTTATCTGTCATAAAATTCTAAAACAAGCATGCTGATACTCAAGTATTTATTGATTAATGCAGTTCAAAACTTTTCAATAGTTATCATGTTGCATGACAGGGAACACGATGATAAATAAGGCATCGTGCCTGCCAAGGAGCTCGTAGGAAGATTGATTATCAAGTCTCTATATCCCTATCCTTGAGCCCTGTATCAATGACTTTCAGAATTTTGGAGGAACCCAGTTCTAAGGGAGGTATTCTGACTGTGGAGGACAAAGACCTTTTTCTCCTTTTCATATTTCTGTTAAGGCAGTCGTGAGCCCAGGTGTCCTGGAGAAAAACCCACCTGCTAACTTTAGGTTGTCCTCAGTGATGTGGTAAATAGGAAAGGGGCTCACTAATCAATATTTGAGGAGCTGAAGGTCAGATGGTCTGTCTTGGAGAGCCAGGGAGAGGAGGTGGGTTCTGCCCTCTGGGATCCGGGTAATTGCAAGAAGCCTGTGGAATCTCCAGAACCATGGAGGAAGGAGGGAGACCTCTCTCTTCTTCAGTGAGATGTGCACAGGAATCTTCCCTTCTCCCAAGGCTTCTACTCACTGGTCACTTCTGTGATGAATCTGTTCCCTGAGAGTGTTACCTGCTCCAGGGATCTGTGAGAGACTGACCCCAGAGGTTCAGACCCAGAGCAGTTGAGGCTCAATGGAACCCAAGGATCCAGGTGATCCTCCTGGCTCTCTAAAGCGCTCTGTGATCTGGAATCTATCACTTGGGCCTGTTTTTGAGATATAACTGACTTAATCAGATTTAAGGTTGTTTGGGAGACCATATCAATAAAATTTGTGAGCGTGCCTGGCATGTAGAACATGTTCAATAATTGTTTGCTTTGAACAAATGGATCACTGGCTTAGAACCTAAACCCAGACTACAACTGGAGGCAGGAAACTGCCTCTGAGCTTTGCTGCCACATCAGATGATGTCCATCACTTTAATACGTGGATTGGCAGCCGAGTGAGGACAAAGGCCATGCAGGGAAGGGTTGGAGTGGCAGGGGGCCACCTGAAAACATATGGGTGAATTCTGCACAACTTGTATTTTTTGAATCAATGTTTCTGTTTACTAACCATGAATAATTAGAGTTAGGTGGAACACCATTTATTCCATCCTGTACTTCTTTCTAGCTCCTATTCTTCATCAAAGAAAATGTGAGAAATCTAAAATGCATTTCTTATTCCCGGTTCTATAGTAATACATTTTATAAAGAAATTGTGACATACATTTGTCAGATAAGTTTAGAAATTCACAAAACTTTTAGTTGAAACATCAGAATGCAAACAGTCTTAATGGAAAAAGTAGTAGCTGTGACCTGTATGATTATTTGTTTTTCCATAATCTGGTCTAAGCACTTAAAAAAGAACCCATGCTTCTCTTCAGAGCAAATAGTTCTATTGGAATGATCAATTCCTGGCAGAAGTTAGAACATGCGAAGTCTTACACTGTGTAAATAGTTCATTTTAATCTAATGGTTGGCATAGGTTGAGTTTTTCCTGGGGTTGCTCAAAGTACGCTGGTCACTTGAATGAAAACTATGCAGATTAGCAGTGGGGGTCTACTTGGGAATTCAATGGCCCTTCAGTCTTTACTTACTGCCTTGATTTTTATGATACTGCATGCCTTATTAGCCTGCAATATATGTTGATCACTATTCTTAAAAATAAAGCTCACGAGTCCTTTGATCTTCCAGTGAAGACACCACATACTATGCATTTATTTGTCTTTTCTACTTATTTGTTTGTATAAATTGAAAATTTACTTATTGTTGAGTCTATTGATAAATTAACATATATTTATTGAGCACCAAGCATTGTCTTAGAACCTGAAAATAGAACAATAAACAAGACCTAAGGGACCTCTTCCTTTATGGAGCTTACAGTCTAGTCCAGAAGACAAACATTGAACAAGTAATGATCAGTGTATTGAAACTTATCAGTGAGGAAGGCAGCCTGCTCTGGAAACGAGTGGTGGGGGTTTAACTGCCAGTTTAGAGAAAAGGCTTCCCAAAGGAAATTGAAGATCTGAAAGATGAATGTTAGCTAGACAACAGGGAGGGGTTAATAAACAATTTTTTTTTAAGGGTTTTGATATGTTTTAAACATGAAGACCACATGGTCATATTTTCCTTTATAAAACTTATCTTTTTATGATGCTGAAAATGGATTAGGGATAAAGCAACAGTGATTACAGAAAGAAAGATTATAAAGATATTATCATAGCCTAGGAAAAAGAAAAGTATGGACACGGATAGGGAAGTACCTATGTGTATTAGTCTGCCAACGGAGTACTAATGCAAAATATCAGAAATCTGTTGGCTTTTATAAAGGCTATTTAGTTGGGGTAAAAGCTTACAGTTACAAAGCCATTAAAAAGTCCAGATGAAGGTTGCTTTCTCACCAAAAGTCAGTTGCCATGTGTTGAAGCAAGATGGTCACTGATCTCTGTCTGACTGCTCCTTCCTGGGCTTCCTCTTCCTCTTGAGGCTCCATGAGCCCAGCTTCTTCCCAGTCTCAACTGTAGGCTGGCATAGGGCTTGTCTCTCAGGGCTTCCTCTCTCTCAGCTGCAAACTATCAGGTGAATGGCTCATCACGCATTACTGAAGTGATCCAATCAAAGCCCTAATCTTAGCAGGTAATTAGTCAAGGGCCCCTCAATTGAATCCAACATAATCAAAGGTATCACACCCAGAAGAATAGATTAGTTTACAAACATAATCTTTTCTCTTTTTGGGATTCATAAAATAATCTCAAACTGTTGCACTATGCTATGCATCTATTGACATAAAATGGGTATGGCTTTGTGTTTAATTAGATGGTGGGACCAATGATGTCATGTAGGGAGATGAGGCAAATGAAGAAGCTGTCCAACACAAAATTTTGTGACAGCGATTTCATGGTTATTTAATTAAATTTATCAATGTAGCAGATAGCAAAGTTGCTTAAAACACACATTAGGGCAAGAATTACCTGGTTTGGTTGTCTGCTATGATATAATTAAATTAAGTGCTGTATATGTTCTTTACTTGATGATGTATAGATGGTTTCAATTAGTGAATAAAGAGTTAAAGACTAAAAAGTTTGAACATCTAATTCTAAAATTTCAAGCAGGTCCAAGCCAACTGATCTCTGCTTTGGAGGACCCAAAGTCAAACATAAATCCTATATCCAGATTTTGAGAATTTCTTCTTTCCCCAAAATTGTTATGAATAGAGTACGGGAATTATCTGTCTCTCTTTTTATTTTGTTTCCTAATTTTAATATCAATCTTTAGCAAATCCAAGAGGCAGTATATTATAGTACTGAATGCCAGGCTTTGGAATCAGCCTCAGTTTCAAATCCCAGTGTTATCACTTAGTGCATCACCCTGAGTAAGTTAATTTCTCTAAGTTTTATTTACCTTCATTATTATTATTTGGAATTTGCACAATCTCCTGAATGTTTGTTCCTTTCCCCGGCCTTCTGCCTGACTTTAACATGTCATGGTTCAAAGAAGAAAACCTTGAAACTCTAATCAATTACCCCTCTTATTTTATAGCCATCTTCTCCAATTTCCATAACTCACAGGCATTGACAAAATGGGAGAGGGACCAGTTTTATCTGAAGTTCTGGAAGACAGTTTTGAACAGGATTGAAGATGAGTTTCTATTAAGGGCATATGCATACTTTAAATCTACATCTTCAATACTCCTGCTCTTCCCCCCCCCACCCCAATTCCTAGTTGGCTAAATTAACATTAATCTCTTTTTAGCAAATTATACAAGTGATAATTAGGAAACTTCAAAAATACTTAAATATTTCATGTCTCTGCAAATTAGTGTTAATGATAACAAAGCACATCCTTTTACAGTAATCATACATACATTATGCTTTATTTATACTTCTCAAGAAGCTGATTTCAAGTTTCATGGCTGCAATATATTCTTGGTCTGGAACAAACTGTATTCTGGAAGGCAAACTCAAATTGATCAATTCTTTTTTATCCTAACCAACTAAAGAAAATATTTTGTTAGAAAGATAATAATATCTCCGTATAATCTACTTACCTGGATGACTCAAGTTATCAATGCGAGGAATGAAGTACTATCTGCTTGAAGTACTATCTGCTTGAGTGGGTAAGATGAAGGAATTAACATACTTAAACATCTCTTCCCTACACACTCACCTCCTAGTTCTGCCTAGTTCTGGCTGTGATAAACTCTGGAATGTTTCTTCCAATTAACAATTGTTATGCTATTATAAGCTTTACATTATTTACCTTGTTTTTCAAAAGAAGTATGTGAGTGCATTCTATTTGTAACTATGTATTTTTAAGGTAAGTTACATGGTTTCTGTGCGCACACTAATTTCTCATCAACTATTTCATTAGCTAGTTCTTAATTTTATTCATGTAATGTGCTGAATTAGATCATTAAGTAATTATTGCAGGAAAGCGATTTGGAGGGATGCTTCTGCAGACCTTGCATATATGGAAATGTCTTTCTGTTGCTTACACACATGAACTGCAACTTGAGTGGATATAAAATTTTCTCCTCAAAACTCTAAATCTTGATCTAAAACTAAATATTTTCTCTTCAGACCTCTAAATGTTGATCTATTGTGTTCTGCTATTTGATATTCTGCATGAAATGTCTGATTTTTTCCCCTTTGATGATGTGTTTTCCTTTTTTTTTTTGCTGTTTGAGTGCTTGTACAAATCTTTTAAAATTAATTTTCCAGGCTATGTTTAGATGTAAATTGCTTATTGCCAAATTTGCCTGATATAAAAGATTCTATCAACCAAAAGATTGTTCCATCAGATTCCTCTATAGCTTTTAGTGGCATTTCCACATTTTCCCATTATCTTTTCTAGGAAAATAAATTATTTCTATGTTCTCCATGTCTATCATTTTCTCTCTGATGTTCTCATCTCTTTATCCTTTTTCCTCTAAAACCTGAGTGATTATTTTCAAGGCAGCATTCATCAGTAATCCTATTTCCTGCAATGTAGACTATGTTGCTTACTGTTGCTATTTTAAATTCTGCAGTGGCTTTGCTCTTTTAAACCTTACCTTAGCTCTGCCAGCTATCTTTTTATCTCCAGCCCTTGTTTAATTGTCTTTTAATTGTAAAATAATTTCTTTAGTTTATTTGAGGATGTAAAACATTTTCCATGCAAAAATTTACCTCTGTCTCATACCAGGGATGCCCCTGTTTTCTAAAAGTATTCCCCCCAGGTCAGGGTGAACTAGCTACCCTAGCGAGAAGTCCAGTGGCAGGCAAGCACTGACCTCACTCTCTCTTCCAGCACAGCACTTCCGATTGCTCTTTACTTGTTGTAGCTCTGAGTAAAGTGTTCCCTGTCTTTCCCCAGTTCACTACCACTTTTAATTTCCCTTTCAGATGAGAGGAATCTTTCTCCATTTCAGAAAGTCCTATCTCATATTGGAGTCAGCTCCTAATTCTACTGATAAGCTGCATGTTTTAAAACGCACACCATCCCCAAGGTAGTTGTTGGATATAGTTGCTACTTCCTCTTCAAGTTCCGCTGAGGGCCCAGAATGCTTTTCACCTATGGTGGCCAGAGGCTCCACTTGTAGTGATGCCTGATTCTCCAGTGGCCTTCTGTTCTCCATGTCTATCATCTTCTCTCTGATGCCCTCACAGTCAGCCCTCAAAGTATGGCTTTCAGGAATATTCTGCTAATGTTTCCATTCCCAGAGTCTCTTTTTCTTATTCTTTATAATGTTGCCCCATTCTCTTGGGAAGAAGATTTTTGAGTTACTTTTTTATATTGTCCCATATCCGATATATCTAATCAAAATTTTTCAAGTTTTGTGGTAAGGAATTATATTAGTCTGCCAAGGGAGTGTCAATGCAAAGCACCAGAAATCTGTTGGCTTTATAAAGGGTATTTATTTGGGGTAAAAACTTATAGTTACAAGGCCCTAAAGGTTTCTTTCTTACCAAATTCAGCTGCCACATGTTGGAACAAGATGGTTGTTGACCTCTGCAAGTGTTAAACCTTTCATTCTGGGTTTTCTTTCTCTCAGCTGTAGGATGGCATAGGGCTTGTCTCTCAGGGCTTCCTTTCTCTCCTAGCATGGGGTTTGTTTCTTTCCAGGCCTTCTATATCAGTCTCGGCTCTCCTCTCAAGGTCAGCTGCAAAAGATCAGGTGAATGGCTCATCCTTCCCACGGCCCCAGGTTCGAAAATGACAGAGCTTTCTCTCTTCCCATGTCTTCATGAGTGAGTGTCCATTTATATTGATCCACCAAGGGGGCGAGGACTCAACCTGATTCATGCTTTACTGATGTGGTCCAATCAAAACCCTAATCTTAAGTGATAATTTAATCAAGTTCCCCTCAACTGAATCCAGTATAATCAAAGGGTATCACACCCAGAAGAATAGATTACTTTACAAACACAACCTTTCTCTTTTTTGGGTTTCACAAAAATAATCTCAAACTGTCACAGATGTAGTCACAGATCTTTAGTTCCTGTTCTGATAGAAAGTTTTCCTTTTTTTTTTTTTTAATTGTTTCTAAGGAAACTTAGACAATCTGTCAGAGGTTGTAAGATTCCACTGATCAAGGTCCTTAAAGAAATCCTACATTTTTTTTCCAGTAAAATGTTCTAAGAAGTTTAGTTAATTGAAAGAGTTCAAGGTTATATTTACTAGCTTTAATTTTAGAGTTAAAAAGCTATTCTATCAGTAACCAACTACTAAGGTTATCTTGTTCTCTTTTCTAAATGAGATATTTGCAGTCTAGACAGTAAGCTCAGGCCACTGTGTTCTTTTGTGACAAGACTAAAACCCAAACACACATGTCCTGATGCTCTCTGGTTTTCTCCTCACTCTGACCTTGCCTCATAGCCTTTGGTTAAGAGTAAATGTGTAAATATTCCTTCTGGATAAATAGGAAATTATCCATTTTGGTAATGTCTTTTATTATTAAAGATATTATTCAAAAACCTCAACAAAATTTTGTAGCACTGTGCTTAATAACTTGATGGCCTAATAAAAAAGAATAAAATAGCAAAACTGAAATGGCCTGATTATGTTTATGCCTTGCTCTCAATGATGACTGGACATGAATTCTTCATTCTCAAAGGTGGATTTTCTAGGCAAAGACATTGTATAGCAAAATAACTCATGCCTGATTTCTACATTTGGTGCTACTTAGCTTCTTCCCCTTAGATTCCTTTGCCAGGTGTTCCAGCTTTAGAGCTGGGATCTATGGCCATGCCAAGGGCATGTTGTGTCTGCAGCCATAGTGTCCCATCTGCCAGCTGTCTAAATGGAGTTTTCTTCCTGGAGACATCTGTTTGTCTGTCACACTGTCTGTTCTTGTGTGAAAGTTCTGTGCCTGCCACTGGTCTGTGGGTTGGCTAAGGAACCACACTGTACTTCAAACCTATTTGTGGAGAAAATATTCTGAAAGTCACATATGATGCATTTTGTAGTTATTTAATCTTGCAACATTTGGCGATGATGACCATTCTTTCTCTCTAAAAACTCTACTCCTCTGATATATGTTAGGACAGAAAAATATATCAGATATATTAGGTTGATTTCTGTATCACTTGGCTATTTCCCCCAGTAATGCTGTATTACAAACAAACCACACACAGGTAATGGAATAAGCAAACATTTATTTCTCATGTGTCCGCACATCAACTGGGTTGCTCTGCCAATCTCATTTGGATCTGGTCATGTGTCCGGGGATCAGCAGTGGGTTTGCTGATATAGCTGGGTTTGGTTAAGTGACTGTACATCAAACTACATGCCCAGCTAGCTGCAGGCAGAGCTCAGGTACACTCCCTGCATAATCATTCTAGGGACAAGGCTGAAGAGGTAGCAGTGCCCAAGGGGTGATGCCAGAAACACAAGAGAGGAAATGGAAACATGAGGTGTCACTTAAGTCCAACTTTGGAATAGGTACATTGTCATTTCTGCCCATGTTCCTTTGACTATTAAAACCCAAATGGCTAAGCTTGAAGTCAAGGGGTGGGGGAGTGCACTCTGCCTCTAGTAGGAAGGACTACAAGTCCTACAGGAAACCATGAAAAAATGAGACCAATAATTTAATGAACCACAGAATCCCAGTGTGGTAGTTTGAAACTGTATGCATCACAGAAAAACATGTTCTTAAAATTTATTTATTCTTGTAGATGTGAACCCATTGCAAGTAGGACTTTTAGTGAGGCTGCTTTAGTTAAGGTGTAACCCACCTTATTCAGGTTGGGTTATAATCCATTACTGGGGCCTTTTATAAGATCAGTGAATGTGGAAAGAGAGAGAAAGAGAGAGAGAAAGCCACAGAAGCAAAAAGCTGAAAGCAATGAAACCTGGAAGAGAAGGGAGATACGAGCAGACACCACCATGTGCCTTACCATGTGGCAGAGAAGCTAAGGATCACCTTCCAGAAGAAAGCATAATCTTGATGATACCTTGATTTGCATATATTTCTGGCCTCAAACTGTAAGCTAATAAATTCCCATTGTTTAAGCCAACCCATTGCATAGTATCTGCTTTGAGCAGCCTAGGAAACTAAAACACCCACCAAGACTATTCTCAGTTCTGTGAATTAGGAAAGTTACTAACTCTTTCTAAATCTTATCTGTGTTTTGAAGATGACAATAATAATTCCTACGTTATAGGGTTGTTGTGATGGTTAAGAGGGAAAAAGTGTGTACAAAGATTAACAAATATTCTGGTACATGGAAAGTATCAATAAATAATAGGTGGTGGTGGTGCTGTTTCCTGGTTATCCTCCCACCTCTCTGAGCCCTTCCTTTGGAGACTACTTTTCTCTGACCTGATCGTTATATATTGGTGCTTCCAGGCTTCCAGCCTGAGACCTCTTCTCATTTTACACATGCTGCCTGGGTGATCGCTTTTATGTCCACAGTAATCCTTAGTATAAAAGCATGCTGTTTATTTCAAATCTCTTTCTCAAACTTCCATATAAGACCTCTAGGCATATATCTTATGTTTTCTCTTCCCTCCTGATTTCATTTTAATTTTCCTCCCCTGGCAGTTTTTCTGAATTAGAACAGCACCCACGTTCCTAGCTCCTGGTTCTTAAAGTAGGCAGTGTCTAACTGATGTGCCTGGAAGGGCACAAAAGAAGTCTGTTTGTACAAATAGTCCCCTCATTTTCCTGCCAGTGATAGAAATATAAACAACTGCTCTTTATATCCAGCTAATGCTGTATTATTTTTCACAAATTTTTCACATGCATGGTCTCATTTTAGTTTCCTTACCATGGCTCTGAAGGAATTATTCTATTCCCATAATTCACATGAAAGTTAGTTATTTGATTTAGGACTGGTTAAAATTTCTCTTAAAATGCAAACAGATCAGGAAAGAGGTTCAAGACTGGAGTCCATTTATACCCAGCTCCATTCTCCATTGCAGATTGGTTTACCTGAATACCTGAGCCCAGGGACTGAGGCTGAGGGAATGGATGACAGGACTGGTACACCATGATAAGATGAAAGATGACAGCAGAAGTAGCTTGGTAGGTGTGCCCTGTGGAGACTGGGATTGAGAAAGCAGTATAAGTGAATAGTACTGGGAAAGACAACAGGGGAAAATCAAAAAACTTCCTCTTAAATGTTGCTGAGAACCACTTCTGCCAATCAGTGTTTCCCAAAGAGGACCTTAGGAGCGTCTGGTTATTTCTGGTAGTAGCTTCAATAGTTTTTGCTTCTGTCATTGCCATTAGAAGTTAAGAAGTGAAGGGTTCAGGAATGGAATACAAAATGTATATTTCCCAGATGTTCAGAAGAGGAACCATTCTTTAAGAGGAGAACTATGACCTGAGGGATAGAGAAATAGTAAGGGATTTAAAATTAAAAAGCACTGTTTGTGGAGCTAAGGAGAAAGGGAATATTTGTTAAAATTTAAAATAGGAATTGGCATAGTGTAGCCCAAATTCAAGAACACTACACGGCAAAATAAGAGTTCCAAATGGAGTCAGAGGTACAGGGAGAGCCCCAAAGGGCATGTATGGGAGCCTGAGCTTCCTGTCTGATGACAGTGTCACATGGTTTTCTCCTGATGTCTGACATAGACTGATGTTGGCTGCCTAAGCTAAGCAAATGGAATGGCCTATATGAGAACGTCATTATAAAGAGCTTGCATTTTTAGTTTCTACTCATAAGCTTTTGAAAACAGACATGCTCCATTAATATGCCTGCAAAATTCCATCTTATAACCTACAACTTGGTCACCAAGTTCCATGAGGTCTTTGATTCAGCCAAAGTTTATACCAAAAAGAAAGAAAAAGGAAGGTTCTCCTAAAAAGATAGCTACTATCTTCCTAACCTCAGAGTAGGGAATATAATATACAAGAAATCGTAAATGATAGATTAAAAGAATGATACATTTGACTATATTAAAATCAGCAACATTTGAAAAATAAAGGATATAAAAAATTTTCATCATGAATTGTATGATCAGCTTTGGCAGAATAGAACATTATAAAACACAGCTCTACCAAAAAAATCTTGTTGCATTGAATCTATAGATTAACTTGGGAAGAATAAATTGTTATGAATATTGCCTCTTTCCATCCATGAACATGGTATAAACCTCCATTTATATAGGTATTTACTTATGTTTTCTAAATAAAGTTTTACACATTTGTCCATAAACTCTTGCATTTTTATTAGATTTATTTACTTCTATATATAAAATAAAATAAATGTTGTGGCTATTGTATATTTTCTAATTGTCACTGATATGTAGGAATTCAATTCTGTGTGTGTATATATACTCTGGTAATCTCTCCATAGGTTCTTCTGGATTTTTATTTCACAAACCTATTTCTATGAATAATGACAATTTTGTTAATTTCTTTCTATTGTTGATAATAAAGTTTATCTTCTCTTGTATCCCTGGTCAACATCTTCCTTACTGATAGCACCTAATTCTATTCACTGGAGCCCTGTGCTCAACTAAAATTTCCAAATTCCTTTCCAACTAAAGGTGCTGTAGATAAATAAGTCTTACTAATGTGATGTAAACAGAAATCTTCCAGGGATATTCTAGGGTGTTCTTTTTGTCCTTTGCCTTCTCCTTTCTTCCTGCCTAGAATTTGTATATGATGCCTAGGAGGGCAGCAGTCATCTAAGGAGCCTGCAAACAAAAGACCCCTCCCCTCACATTAAGGAGGACAAAATGGAAATATAAGAGATCCCCAATGGCATTCTGCACCTCTGTTCTAGCCTGGGACTGCCTACTCCTGGACTGCTTCTTAAGTGAGAAAAATAAACCCACATTTGGTTAAGCCTCTGCATAAGGTGTAAGCAGGCAGTTAAACATAATCCTAACAAATACACCTCCAACTTCTTAGCTTTTATTACTTGTTTGTTTGTTTCTGTTTTTCTGCATTGGCTCAGACTCAATTACTTTTTAAAGTGAATAATGAATATATTTTTAAGGTAAATTTTTATCAACTTTTTAAAGGTGAACAGTGAGCACCATCTTTACAATACGGTAAGAGCAGAATGTAGTTCATGCTATCCGTGTATGAATTAATTTATAGATTGAGAATCTAAGGTCACTGAGCATATTTACTCAATTTTTATTAAAGAAGTCACCAGTGGTTTATTTATTGTTTAAACCAAAATCAACAAGAAAAAAAATCACAACTCTTTATTCTCTGTCTGTATATGTCACAATAGTGTGCACATTTGCTTGATTATTGGCTAGCATATATAAGAGAGCATGGCATTGTGGAGAAGAGCATGTGCAGCTTTTGTGTTCTGTCAGTTTTGCTTCAAATTCCCATACTGCCATGTATATCACGTGAGACTTTAGAAAAATCATTTAGCCATCCTTGCAAAACAATCTCAGAGTCTGGCAGGGGAGACACCATGGACACCACAAAATATGGTTTAATGTGATGAGTGATATGATCATGGTGAAATAGGAGCTGAGGTTCTGACACTAGGTTTGAACAGAGAGCTGTAAACAATGTAAATATAAATCAGTTTACAAAGATGAAATGAGATTAGTGGTTATGTAGATCTGAGGAAGGAATGCTAAGGGGTGTGGAGTCTTTCTTTTTGGAGTAATGAAATTGTTCTACAATTTTTGGAATGATGAATATACAACATTGTGATTATACTAAAAGCCATTGATTATACACTTTGGATCGAATAGCCAGGAACAGCAGCTATGTACAGTGGGGGAAGCATAGAGAGATTGAGAGGTGAGGAATTTTCCTGTTTGTTTACTGTTTATTTTTATTATTGAAATAATGAAAATGCTCTAATAAATGATTGAAGTGATGAACACACAACTATGTGATTATACCAAACACCATTGATAGTACACTTTGGATGAATTGTATGCTTTATTAATATGTTTCAAAAATTGATTTGTTAAAAAAGGTAAAAATAATCTACTTAAAATAAAAAAAAGAATGCCTGCAGGTTTTAGAGCCAAACCAGAACCAGTAGCACCAGTAGCACTGTGTTAAAATCACAGAGAGGTAGGGCTCTCTGAATTACATTTTATTCATTTTTGATCAGGACTTTCTACATTATTTGCTCTAATTACCTCACAGAATTTTCAGAAAGATCAAATAAAAAAATTACATGAAAATTTTTTTAGTGCTACACAAATGTCATTTTTTAACACAACATTTAAACCCATCATGTGTATACAGGAGGTTTTCAATAAAAGCCTATTTATTGGATTATTGAGTTCTGGATCCTTTCTTGTTTTCTTGTTTCTTTTCTTTTTTTTGGGGGGGGGGAGTTAGAGTTAGTTACTTATCTTGAAAGTACAGAGATGCCCATTAGATTTGGCCCCTATGATCTCCCTGTTGCTGCCATCATTTCTATTCTATGCTGTACTTTCAAGTTTCAAGTTATGATACATATAAAATCAAAGTAACCCAAATCCCTTCAAAATACCAGCTCATCAGAGAGGATAAAAAATGTCATTACCAAAACTTGTCTCAGCTAATTTCAGTTCCGTGGGAATTAATCCTATTTTTCATGCAAGCTCAAGCAATAATTAAAATATCCAGTTGGTACCTGCCTTGTCAACACTCCAGCTGACGACCAAACTGCACTTTGTTGTTCTGAGCTTGTAAAATATTCTCAACTCTCGGTTTTCTCACATAATAATTTGTGGACTCCTTAGCTAAATACAGTGCTTCTATTAAGCATCATCATTATTACTCCACTTAATACTGACCAACGCTGTTTTTTCATAACAATTATTTAGTTCTTATGAAAGCTAGTTTGAATACGTAATAGAATTTCCTACTCGTGAATTATTTGCATATGAAATTATCTTCAAAGTAAAGTATTAGCATTATTGATGCTCACATTCCCGTAAACTAGCTTGGAAATATTCCCAGTCACTCGCTGAAGGAAGTAACCAAGTGTAGTTCTCAGAAGACAAGAACAAATATACAGCCTTTACTTTTTACATCGCCCATTCTTAGGAGAATTAGGGGCAGAGTATAGAACCGGAATTTTTAAGTTATTCATTGTGGGTATGGGTTTCCAATAGAGGAAAGGGTTGTTAAATGATTAATGGTAACATTTCAAGTAGAAGATACTCCTCTCTATTTTGTAGCTAGTCAGATTTAGTTTACATCATTCCTTTATATTTTATTCAGAGAAGAATTGTCCTATTGCTTCTTTGTTTATAAGTCTTCCCTTTCTGTTTTTCTTTCCCAAACTCTTGTCCACTCTTCTATTGCCCTACCATATTACTGCTGGCAAAACCTGCTTCCTTTCTACTCCCCTTTTGTTAATTCCTCAATCTCCAATTTATTTTATATGTTACTACAGAAAATTTTTTCTTAAATAATCCATTTTATTATGTCACTCAAATATTTAAAAATCCTCAGTGGCTCTCTGTTTTCATCTTGGGAGTGAGAAGAAATGAGAGGTCAAAGATGACTGTGAGGTATGAGCAACTAGGCAAGTGAAGGTGTCACTAACACAGGGTAGAAGGAGAAGAGAGAAAGTTTTGCAATCAGAGGTAGGCAATGAGTTGAGTTTGAGGGACTTGAGAGACATTGAGATAGAATGTAAATGGATACTCAAATGTGGTGGTCAAGAGAGAGATCTGAATTGGAGATAAACATTTGGGAATCATCATCATAGTAAGAGCTAGAAAGTCATGGGATAGATAAAATCGCCCCAGGAAAGTTATAAGGAGTGAGAAGAGATGGCCTAAGACCTAGCCCTGATATCATTAGAAAAATTCCAGAAGTTGAGAAACTCATGTGTGGAAGAACTATTAATTTAGCATAATTAGGGCCAATGGGAAAAAATGGAGGAAATCCAATTTTATCCTATTATTCAGAAGAAATGTGTAATAAATAGATCTATCAAAAACAATGATTTTCCTACCCTAGAAAGTAAAGGAACATGGGCTGAGACATGGTTTACCAGTATGTTGCAGAGAGAATGCATCCATGGAGTAAGAACGTTTATCAGAAACCCCCCAGGCATCTTTTCAACACTGAGATTTTGTAAATCAACATGTTATGTTTTTCTCCCCACTCTGTAAATACCTTGAACACAAGGATTATTCCTCAGAGCCCTGAGCAGCGATGGGCAGAAGGTGGGGTCTCAGTAAACATCATTTATTGCTAGGACATTGGCAAGTTCTATATGATTAGATTAACAAATGCTTTTTTTAACAGCTGCTGTTTAAGGAGCATGGAAAGAAGAAGATAGAAATAGGGTGAAAGAATTTGGAGTGGTGGTAGAGAAGAGAGGAGTAAGGACTGGCAGTTGAAGGAGAGAGAGATGAGCCCTTAGTAGAGGGAAATTAGTGTTTGTTTGCTTTAGAATAAGAACTTAGCTCCTGTAAAAGCAGCATTCTAATATAACCACTGGGAGACATTTTAGCTGTATAAAGATGCCTTTGTTGTGAGTCTGTGGGAGTGCCTAACATAGCACTACGATAACAATGCATAGGCATATAGACACACATATACAAACAAATTTGAGGTACCCCTTTTTGGCCATGCAATTGTACCTATCCCTAACAGTCAACAGCCATCTTTAAAGGATATATCCTGGGAAGCGGCTGTGGCTCAATCAGTAGGGCTCCCGTTTACCATATGGGAGGCCCCGGGTTCGGTTCCTGGGGCCTCCTGGTGAGGGCAAGCCCGCCCGCACGGTGTGGTTAGCTGACCCAGCGAGCACAAGCAGCAAGTGGGGGATAAATGAATAAATAAATAAAATCTTTAAAAAATAAATAAATAAATAAAATAAAGGATATATCCTATATGATACTAATTTAAACCAAATACAAATCAAACCACACATGCACACACATCTTGAAGCTTTGCCCTCATTTAGAAGTATATCACAGTTTACAGTTATCTATGGAGCTCTTTAGCTTTCAGCAACTTAAAGCACCACAGTCTGTATGTACTTGGGAAAAAGGAGGAGCATAGTCATTAGACAAAATCACATCTTCAATCAGCCTCTTTTTTTTTTTTGTCACATCTGGTGCCAAAAACAAGTAATTGGTTCTTGTTGGAAGCCTTATTATGTGAAGGTGTTCCTCCAGTCACATTAATTGAAGCATGTACCAGCTAACACAAATTGCAGTGAGAAATGTGTATTCTCCTGTTTTTTCTTATGTCTAAAAGGACCCATTAGATGGAAAACATAACTTTCCTTGCATTGTGGATTGTAAATGCTGCAAAATGGCTACTTTTGTTCCCCACTATTGCTTTGTTTCAGACAATTATACTCACTAAAGCAAACACCTGTGATGTATATCTTTCAGTGGAGAAATAATCCTATTGAATTGGGTTATTTTGCATGTATCTGGTAGCCTTTTCCAGGGTTCAGGCAGTAGCTCATTTCAAAGGCAAATTAAAACTTGCAGATTCCATGCAATGGAATTGAAATTAGTCTTGTATGTCCTAATATTGTGTACACTGTCTGCAGCTGCCAAAATTGATCGACTTTTCTTGACACTGAGCTAAATTGGGCTAAATCTGATTCAACAAAACCATGGTGATTGCATTTTTGATGAATTATTTGGAAGAATACCACACTGTCTTTTCAGAAAATGGAGACCCCAACAGACAATGGCTCACATCCCTTCTCTGTCCTGTATCTGTAGTTGCAAAATGACTGGGGAGGAAGTAGATTTCCTCTGGAGGAACAGGCAGTCTCTCTTTCATCACAATCCCTGCTGTGAGCAAACCACATTCCTGGTGGATTGCCTGTCACTCCACAATATCTGCACCTTGGGACCAGAGGTGATGGGTAAAATTTTCAGGTGGCTTTCCTTATAAATCAACCCCCTAGAATGATGAGGTCTTCAAAACCTTGGCTTTATCCCAAAGAAAAAAAGGGGTCTGTTACCTTCTGCTCCCCTCAAAACAACAACAACAAAAACCCAATAAACAAAAATAACCACAAGTTGTCCCATCTTCAACAATTTTTAACTCTAAACATACTAACAATAGCCAACATGAAAAAATGTTTACTGTGTACCACATACTGTTCCAAGCACTTTATATGCACAACCTTTTTCAATCTTCACAAAGCCCAATAAGATAGGTACTATGCCAATATTTCCCCCATTTTACAGATGGGGAAACTGAGGCTCAGGGTAATTAAGATAGTTATTCAAGTTCACATAGAACTATTAACTCAGCCTCAGGATTCCAAGGTAGACAGCAGAGCTCTAGTTTCCTGACTCTTGATGACTTTACTGAAGCAAATTCCATTTTTTGATGTACAATAATCCTCATTATTAAAAGTGTTAAGTCTTTCTTCATGCATTTCTATTGCTATTTAGGTTCTCTCCTTGAAGAATATATATTCTTCTCCTTAATCTGTTTTTCAATTTCCTGTTTAAATTTTCTATTAAAAAAAACAAAACACAAACCTTGTACTAAGCACTACCCTGTGAACAATTGTTTAATGGGCTAAATTGGGCAATCTCATTTTAACCAAGAACAAACTTTGCATACATGCCCCACATTAATTTTTTTGGCAATCTCAGTTAAAATAACACTTGTATCAGCCATATTTCTTTACTTCTGGTGGATTTGTTACTCTTTATTCTTTTTTTAAAAAACCTAATTTTATACTTTCTTTTCTTTTCTTTTTTTAAATTTTTATCCCATCCTTACATTGTCTCTCCTCTGCTCCCCGTTGCTTCATTCCAACTCCTGATTATTTAGGACTTGTTATTTTTAAGGTAGAATAATTATAATTGTTTCAATTGGTCCTTAAAAAGGCTATTATTTAACTTTTCTCTGAATGACAGTCTCTAAAATCTTAAATTCATCCAATCACCACAAGCCAGGCTGCCTAACTGGTTCTCCCAGCTCTATCCTCTGTCCCCACTGCCACTCAGCAAGTGCAGACCTGTGTCACCCCTCACCTGAACGACAGCGACCAGCTGCTACTTTATCTCTTTACCTCAAGTTTTATGGGCTTTCAAATCCATTTTCCACCCAGCCACAGAGTGATTTCTCGAAAATACCAATCCATCTTTATCATATTCTTGCTTAAATCTCGTAAGCACTTCCCTAGTACTGATAGGATAAAGACTTGGGGGACCCTCCAGCCTCACTCCCTGATCCTCAGGCCTTCCTCATTTTAGGCTTTGGCACTCTCTGCATATACCCTGCTGTTTCCCATTGCTATCTGCTTACTCATCCGATTCCTTCTATCAGAACATCCTTCCCTGCTCCTTCACCTGGTTAATTACCTGACAACTTTGCAGAATCTGCTCACAGAGGGTTCTTCTAGGATGCTTTCCGTCTCTTTCCTAAAGAGCCTCCACTGCAAACCATTCCCCACTGGATTAGCTAGTTCTCTCTGTGTTTCCCCCAATCATGCATTTACTACATTGACTCAAAATCATTTCTTCATTTGCATCCTCCACTATTTTAGGTCTTAGTCAACTTTACCTCCACTAGGTAGTATCCAGATTCAAGTGCTTAGCTCAGAGTGGAACAGAACTGAAGGTTGCCCATATCCTTCTCCCAAGGAGGAAACCAAGTGTGTATACAACACTCCTAATAAGGGTTTAATTTTTGTGGAGAAAAAGGGAGGGTTGTTTCCCATAGAGACTGTTTCTTCTTGTGCATTTGAGGACTTTGTTTGCTTGAACAACATTGCCACAGGACTACCTCACCCAAAAGAAGATAACAAATTGATGATGTTGGAGTCTCATTCTATATAACTTTATAACTCCTCTTACCAGGAAATATCAGGGCTGATGTTGCCGCTATTGCATACGCCAGGTTTTTGCAGTTCTCCTGGTGGGCTCAGGAGAGACACAAGTAGGTCAGGTGACACCCACAGTGAGTCAATCACTTTGCCTGAAATAGAATGCAGATGGATACATCACTTCTCTCAATCACTACTCAGACAAAGCCAGCACTTTGATGTAATACCAAGCACAGCTAGAAACTACCGGTGATGCCAAGAAACAGTTTGAGAAAAAATATTTTGGGCAAGATTATGATGAAGTGAAGATATTGGCATATTCCAAGTAAGTAGATTGCAAAATAAACCACCTAGTACATTATCAATATTAGGAAAAAATAATTCAACTAAAAGAATTTGGACCATAACTTAATCCATGAATAAGACTCAATCCATCTTCTACAAAGATGCCTCTGGCACTCTGTTGTAAACATTTCAAAATAGTCTTTTATGTGATGCTTTTTAAATGACATGACTAAGGTATGGCTGTGAAGCAACTTCAGTTCTGAAGAAGCAAACAGGAGCAGCTGGCCTTCCATGATCTAGTGCCTGCCTCCCTTATCTCTTACCACTCAATGCCGTGACCTTGAGATGCCAGCAGGGCCAACCACTGTGATTCATGTTACACTGTTCTCGGCCTCTATGCCCTGACTCATTCTGTTCCTTCTCCTTGTTTTTAGATTCCCCCCAATTTTTGTTTGTGCTCACCCCTCCTCTGTACTCTCACAATAGCCTGTGCAGTCTGCTATTACTGCACTTACCCTGTTGTGGGATCAGTGATCACTTTATATTGTCCTCTGGCCAAGGCTGGGCTTGTTGAGAGCAAGGATTTTATGTTATTTATCTCTTAACCCTGCACCTAAGGCATCTTGACAGTGGTTCTCAATCGGGGATTATTCCCCCACCCCAGAGAATATTTGACATTATCTGGAGAAATTTTTGGTTGTTGTAACTGCAAGCGAGTAGAGGGGAAGGGGTCGGTGAAACTGACATCTCAGGGTTGGAGGCTAGGGATGCTGCTGAATGTTCTACAGTGCACCGCCCAGCAAAGAATAATTTAACCTACAGTGTCAATGGTGCCAAGGTTGAGAAACTCTAATTTTGGATGTCTATTACATCAAATAAGTAAGGTTTGAGAAAGGAAAGACCTATTCACCAAAAATGGTATCTTTAGTAATTTCATAATGATGATAATTTTTAGAGTGATTCTCAATTATAAGAACAGGTTTATTTAGGTTAAAAGTTTAAACATGCAATATACTAATGAACCCAAGTTTGCAAAAAAGTTTTTAAGAAAATTTCTAGGATGTCACATTGATTTCAATTCCAGATATATTTTGAAACTTGATGCGATGACTGAGTCCAATATATTTTTCTTCCAAGAAAGAAAATGTTAGATTCCAAGAGGAGTGTGTTTGTAATTAATGCATTTCTACCTAAAAGGATGTGGATTTTCTAAGGATTTGGAATATGGCACTCTGACTCCTTGATCAAAGCTCATATATTAAGAAACTCATAGTTAAAAAAATCTAGTTGAAGAACTGTATATTAGCTTCGAATCATTCCTCATATCTTCCACCAGTCTTTGACCAAGGAATGTGGTAGGTCTGGGATAACTACCCTTAAAGGGGGTGGTGGGAGTGGGGGGCAGATTCTTTTGCCATTGTAGATCTCTGTTCTTATCTCAACTCTCTTGGAAAGTGGCCTTCATTTCTCCCAATTAACAGCAATACAGAATGGTAAAGCCTATCATTGTATAACTGTAGCTTAGAAACCTACTAAGTTCTTTATCATCAGGAGCAGGACATATATTCAGTGTTGACTGGCACTATTACACAAACCATACAGAGGAAATTGTCAGTTCTGCCTTTCCTGGCTCTGGTCTGCAAGTCTGAAACTATCTTTTTATTTACTTCAGTTTTAAATAGAAATTATAACATTGTCAAAACTATCTAGCATAATCAGATACTCAGCAGAAAAAAAAACTTACTGTGTAGAAAATTTATGAAAGAAAATGAATCTTCAAACTGAATAGGTCTAAAAAGATCATGCAGGACTCCTTATCTTGCTTACTTTTTTTTAGGATAAAAGAGGAGACTGGAAAATTTATATCCACTATGCATAATCGAATTAAAGGATTTTAAAAAGTCCTTTAAGGGCATCTAATTCTGTTCTCCTATGGAATGACATCTCAGTTCAGAGAAGATAAGAACTCCCTTTCTATTGCCCCAGCCAGGATTTGATTATTTTTATTTTTATTTTTATTTATTTTAAAGATACTTAGATTAAACAAATGTCACATATAAAATATAGGGGATTGCCACATGTCCCACTTCCCATACCTCCCACATTTTCCCACATTAACAATCTCCTTCATTAGTGAGGTACATTCATTGCAATTGATGAACACATGTTGGAGCATTGCCACTAAGCATGGATTATAGTTTACACTCTCTCCTACCCAATTCTGTAGGTTGTGTCAAGATGTATAATGGCCTGCATCTGTCATTGCAATGTCATTCAGAACAATTCTCAAGTTCCAAAAATGCCCCCATATTATACCTGTTTTTCCCTCTCCCTGCCCTCAGGACTTCCAGTGGCCACTGCCTCCACATCAATGATATCATTTCTTACATTGTTAGAATCACAAGAAGTCTAAAGTAGGATACCAGTAAGTCTACTTTGGTCCATAGTTCATTCCCCAATCTTGAGGATTCTGGGATGGTGATGTCCACTCTACCTCTAATTGAGAGGGGCCTGCAATCCCATAGGGCTGATGGACTTTCTTGCTTGCACTTGTAGACTCTCTCAGTTCCTTGGTATGGTAGTTGTCCATCATCACCTCCTTGGTAGTTGTGCTGGGTGAGACCAATGAACTGGAGAGTAGGAGATTCAGGGCCCGGCTGGCACATGGACAGCCCAAATATTTAAGTCTCTTGGGCATACACCTACCAAGTCTAGTACTAATGATAAGTTCTAATAGAGGGACAGAAGACCCATGTGTAGGGAAACCACAACTGAGTCCAACTCTGTCACACTGAGCAGCAAAAATTCCAAAGTAAGGCCCACTGGCAAGGCATCAAACTCCTGAGCTATTTGCCCTGACTATAGTGTCTGGATGTTTCCAGAGCCCTCAGGAGGCTGGCTATTTGGGGCATTATCTATTTTGGCAGCCAATGAGATCCTGCTGAGACGTGCATAAGCGTAACCTCTGGAATGACCTCTTGACTCACTTTGAAGTCTCTTAGCCATATAAACTCATTTGTTTTTACCTTTTCCCCTTTTAGTCAAGGTCTTTATCCAGTTGCATTGTTAGTTGGTAATTGGTAGTAACCCCTTGGTGCCAGGGAAGTTTATCCCCAGGAGTCATGTCCCATGCTGGGGAGAAGATAATGTATTTATATGCTGAGTTCAGCTTAAAGAGAGGCCACATTTAAGCAACAAGGAGGCTCCCAGGAGGTAATACTAGACTAAGTTTCAATTTCAAGAGTAAAGGTTCATATGCACAGTCATCAAAATCAAGGGCTCATCAATGGACCATCCTTCACTAGCCATTGCTTCTGTACTTGGGGGATTCTTGCTGCTCCCTTAGAGAATGTGGCAGACCTGCCCTGGATGGGAATTTGATATTCCTTCAGTTATTATATGAATCTCTACCTACAGCGACAATGCCCCATGAACATTTGAACACATTTATATGCCTTATATGTATGCCCAGGTGAGCTTTCTCCCATGTATACCCCATCACTGACACCCTGCAGCAATGATCCTCCCCTGCCACAGTTGTAACCCTTCTGTGATCCAAAACTTCAAAAATGAAGCCAATAAAATAGCCAAATACAATTAATAAGAAAATGAAATGATAATGATAGTTTTAAAATTTTTATTCTTAAGCCCCTTCAGGCTATGAGGACTTTGGCAGACCACCTCAGAATTCTGTAGCAGTCACATAAGGAATGGAAAATCCCAGACATTAAAAATGGCAAGCCAGTTGGAGGTGTAGGCAAACTGAAGTATAATGCACTGAGCAAAGGGTATGTAAGGGGTGGGGACGTTTGGTGCCATTTACAACCCAGCTTTTTCTCTCTGCAGGGGAGAAAGGGCAGCACTGAACATATGAACCTTCTTCAAACACCAACTATCCAGTTAAACACAATTGACATTTTCAATTTCTAGTTATCAGAGGTGGTAAATGGTATAAAAGGAAGAGAAACTCTTAAAAAAACCTATCATTCACTCTAAGTTAATATTCCTGGTAATAGGGAAGACAAAATGCATACAAATGAAATTACCTTAGTGACCAAAAAAACAGAAATGCAGTCCAAAATTTTAATTTTATTATGAGAGAAATGATAACCAAGTTAGGTGATGGTATCCTTAATGAAATTCCTGGAACAATGGGAGGCCTTTGATCTTCTTTCTCTTTCTTTCCTACAGAGTAAGCAAGATTAGTTTTTCTCTATTCTCTTTGCAATGGCTTCTGTAAAAATTGTTTCTGCTTAGAAAATGATTTTTGTACAAAATATCTTGCTAATATCACTGTTAATAGGAGGGTGCTTTAACAATTCCAAGTAGATAAAGGCATATCCTCTTTTTTTAGGAGGACTTGTTAGAAGATTTTGGATCTGGCATTGCTTTCTCTTATTTAGGGTAGTTAGGTAGGCATAGAACTGATTTGCATCCTATTATCACCTTTTTCAGCAATGCATATATCATCTAAAGGGAGAGCAAATCCAGATTATACCTTCAGTATTCTGGCTAGCTATGCATTCTATTTTTTATTTATTTTACATTTTAATTTTTTTCTTTAAAGAAGTTTTAGATTCCATAAAAGTTACATTAAAAATATAGGGGATTCCCATAGAAAATATAGGGGATTCCCATATTCTCCACCCTCCCCCTCTCACATTTTCACCCATTTACAACATCTTTCATTCATGTGGAGCTTTTGTTACAATTGATGTACACATATTGAAACACTGCTACTATTCATGGACTAGAGTTTACATTGTGGTTTACCCTTTGTACTACACAATTTTATAGGTCTTGACAAAATGTATGATGGCCTGTATCTGTCCTTGCAATATCATGCAGAACAATTCCAACGTCCCCAAAATGTCCCATGTTATACCTATTCTTCCCTCTCCCTCCCCTCAGAACCTCTTGTGACTACTGTCTTTATATCAATGTTACAAGTTTTTCCATTACTAGAATAAGTCTACTTTTGTCCACACTTGCATTCCCCCCTTTATGTTTATTCATGCTCAATATTGAGGATTTGGATGGTGATGCCCACTCTCTTTCTAATTGAGAGGGGTTTTAGATCCCATGGGGCAGATGAATGGGGGAACTGTCTTGTTTGCGGTTGTAGATACTCTCTGTTTTTTGGGATGGGCCTTGTCCATCATCATCCTTTTGTTAGTTGTCCTTAGTGAGTCCCATGAACTGGAGAGTAGGCTCTGTTAGCTGCAGCTCTGCTGAGATTCAGGGCTCAACTTGTATATGAATGGACCAAAGATTTAAGTCTCTGGGACATATATTTAATGGATATAGTGACAGGTATAGGTTCAAATAACTGGGACAGAAGAACCAGACTGTGCATTCTTGTTCTTATACTTGTCCACTCAGACCAAGGCTGTATCCTTTTAGCATTATTAGAAAGGAGCTTCTGATAATGATTATGCTATCTACTAAATTGAATCTCATGCAACATGCAATATGGTTTACATTTCATTACTGAAAGTTTGAACAGGGCGGGAGATACTAAAGTGTTTTATATTTATATCCTTTCTTTTGAAGATTATGTTAGGGTGCCTGATTTTTTCTGAGATTTTTCTCAGGGCAATTGGTTGACTCCTTATATAAGACTGAAATAATTGGCATGCCTTTTCTTAAGACTGATTTTAAAAAAATACTTTAGTCTACTTAGACTAAAAAGTGATCATGTAATTTATTGTCTAAATGGGGACACTTTTGTCTGGGACAAATGCTAAAGTAAAGGGTGCACTTGGACAGTAGCTATACACTGGGACTGCCCCAGGCAAATTGAGACTGTAGGTCATCCTTCAATTAACTAGTAGGCCAAGAGATATGTGACACCACACTAGACATGCATTTTAAATGAGAGGTGTGGCAGAGAATTGCATATTCTCCTCAGCAAGGCATAATATATATATATATATATATATATATATATATATATATATATATTTCACTGCAGTTTATGCCTATGAATTGTTCTAGTTGCTTGACCAAAGAGAGAATGAGGGCCACAAAGAGAGGAAAACCTATAAGATTTCCCCCATTTTCTTCTATGACTACTTATCAAACCATGGGACATCACCTTTCAGTATAGAAAAAATCTTTACTACTGTTTTAGTTTGCTAAAAACTGCCAAAGCAATATACCAGAAATGGGTTGGCTTTTACAGTGGGAATTTATTAGGTTAAAATATTTCAGATAGGAGAGTGGGTGTAGCTCAGTGGTTTGAATAAATGCCTCCTTCCTCTGGGGCTTGTTGCCTTCAACTTCTGGCTGCTCCATCAGTGGCTTTTTCCTGTCCTGGGTTCTTTGATTTCAACATCTGGAGCCTTCTCTCTGTCTCTGTGACTTTTTTTCTGTATATGTGGCTTTTTCCCCCCTCCGTTTATAAAGGATTCCAGTAAGATGATTAAGACCTGCCTTGGGCCATGTCCTACTGAGGTGATTTAATTGAAAGGAAGGTCCCTTAACTGAATTTAATCAAAAGGTTTCATCTACAATAGGTTTACATGCACAGGAATGAATTAGCTTTAAGAACAAGATTTTCTGGGGTTTACAAAGACTCAAACTTCTGCAACTAACATTTGCCTTAAGTCAGCTGAACTCAGATAAAAGATGAATGGTGACCCAGAAGAAATATATTCTCTCTTTAATGCCCCAAAGAACGAATTATCAACACATCCTGGATGCCCAATTAAAAGCATGATTATAATCCTGTTGTTTTTACCATCATCATTAACCATGGTGTTATGAATGAACTCCTTAATGCACTGGGAAACCTAGCCAATTATTTAATTCCATTCTCACTGGCTCCTGTTCCTTTTCACAGGATTTAAAGATGTATCATAAAGTTTAAAACATCTTTACAAATGACTCTACCCATTTTATAACCTGTGTTCATATACTTGAAATTCTTAGCACCTTATCAACTTTAAGTATTTAAAGATTACATGAGTTTTTGCCTACTTTTCCTATTTTGTTGAACTTGTTGATTGGTGTTACTTACTTACACATTTCCAGAAGTTAAACAGCTTCTCTGTAACTTCAGTCAGAAGTTTTTGGCCATCAATTAATCCACTGGTGACCATCCCAATGAGCATTAGAATGATCACCAGGGGATTGATCAATCAGAGCCAAGCTCTGGAAATTCTTGCTCTATTTTGAGTGATTGGTGACCTCTATTGCCTGTATTTACACTGCTGAGCTGATGATGAACTTGTGCATTTAATAACTTATTTCTCTGCTGGATCATAGTAATTTTAAGATGTTTCAAATGGCAATAAACAAATCAAAATTTTGATTAAAATTCAACCACAGATGTACTACAATTGCAAGTATCTCAATAGAGGAGACAATACATGGACAGATACTTTTATACACAAATTATCACTTGTTCAGGCAGTTACCACAAAGTTAACTTATGCTCTTAGGAGCTGGCAGATTGCTTTCATTTAATTATGTGATAAATACTTGATTTCAAAAATACTGAAATGTTGATAAAATATGCCCAGAAAATTGAGACAATATAGTAATGTACTTTGATGATTAGTTTTGCACAAAGTAAAAACCATTCAAATGTCCAAATGGCAAATATTTTCATAGTGATAGAGTGAACAAGGTGACAAAACAACCCTTCACCTACACTTTAGTTGTTTTTACCCTGCTTTTTAGACCAGAATAATTCGAAGGAATTACACGTATTTCTTTTTATGAAGTTTGGCTCTGATGATGGTAGTATCTGATTCTACAAGGTAGCAAAATCAGCTCTAAAACAGTTCGTGAAAAACAAAACAAAACTAAGAGCATATGAAACACAAAGAGGAGCGATGCATGGGTTGAGGAATATTATGAAGAATGTGCCTGGGCCTTGTGACCCAATTAATCAAGAGGATGAATAAATCTGCTCAAGATCATTGCCTTTTCCCTGTCCCAACCAATTATGTCAACTTGGTTCTCATGCTCCTTAAGGACTCTCTGCACAGCCCATTTTTGTGAGTGCTGCCTGAGGCTTCCTCCGTATTTGCAGAGTCTGTGTATCCCCTCACCTGGCATATACCTGTGTTTTACAAACTTAGAATAGCATTGGGGTTGTTTGGCTACAATCCTCCCTTGGTGATTATGACAACAGAGTTGCTGCTGGAGACCTATTGTGAGCTTCTTGTTTGCATTTGAGTAGGAGGTGGCACCTGCTGGGCAGGACAGCTCAGGGACAGTGGGACAGGGAGGCACGCCCCCACATTTCTATTTCTAATGAGTCTTTCTCATGCAACAGAACCAATAGTAATGCAGAGCATTCTGCCTCTTGTGAAGCTCACCAAGTATTACCTGACTGTTTTAAGAGGAGCAGACACAGTGCTATCAAAAAAATTTGTGGCCACCTATTTTAAAATCAATTATTTCTTTAAGCAATCATATGACATCTATGACTCTGGAACCTAAGTGTTCATTCATACCAAGAACGTACTAAGATAGATCAGGTCCAAATATGCAAAAAGCAGGCACCTTATGAAAGATGTTGCATGATACTTCTAGTCTAACCTCCTTCCTAATATACTTCCACATCTCAAGAAAAGCTAACAGTGACAGAGTATGCAGTTTCAGAGACTGGGCAGAGGAAGGCATTGGTGATACAGGTCAAGATGAAAGAGTGGGCACATCGGAATAAAATTAAAATCAATGTAATGATAACTCTGCATCTTCAAATGAAATAAAAATTATATATAAAAATGAAATGATGTAAAGGGCCTCCCACTTACTAGACTCCTAAATTACTCAGCAGCTTTGTGTAGGTAGACTCGACTTGGAAAATGGACTAGGCTTAGAGTGAAATACTAGAAGTAGACAGTGCAAAAAGCAGCCTCACAGAAGACTGAAGGAAGGTTTAGAGTCAAGTTGAAAGGAGTCCATAATGGTGTAATTTAAATTATCTGTTTAAATGAAAACTTATGATGTTCTCGGAATTATGTGGAGCTATAAAAACATGCATATATACACTCCCAGCTGCAAGCAGTCTAGTTAATTTTTTTAACAAATCAATTTTAATAATACATATTAATAAAGCATACAATTCATTCAAAGTATACATTCAACGGTATTTGGTATAATCACAAAATTGTGTGTTCATCATTTCAATAATTGTTAGAGCATTTTCATTATTTCAATAATAATAATAAACAAAAACCAGACAAACAAACAAGAAAATTCATCACCTATCAATCTCTCTCTATTTCCCCTGCTGTACATAAGCTGCTGTTTCTGGCTATTCTTACACAATTATTTATTTGCTTATTAAGCAGTTTTATTGCAATATATTCACGTACCATATGATCTATCCAAAATGTATAATCAATGGCTTTTAGTATAATCTTAATGTTGTACATTTATCATCTCAAAAACTTTAGAAAAATTTCATTACTCCAAAAAGAAAAGACTGCACATCCCTTAGCATTCCTTCCTCAGACCTACATAACCACTAATCTAATTTCATCTTTATAAATTGATCTATAGTTATATTTTATATAAATGGAATCATACAATATGTAGTACTCTGTGTCTGGTCTCCTTCTCTTCACTTAGTATAATTTTTTTTTTGTCTGATATTAACATTTGTAGTATTAACTAACATTTGTTCAGCTTCAAAGAAAAATGGTCTTACATATGCAATTCTACCCGTATTTATATTTCACATGATATATTTATATTTCACATAATGTATTTAGTTCATAATAGGGCAATCATACAATATTTGTCCTTTTGTGTCTGACTTGCTTCACCCAACATAATGTCCTCCAGGTTCCTCCATGTTGTCATGTCTCATGACTTCATTTCTTCTTTTTGCTGCATAATATTCCATCGTGTGTATACTCCACAATTTATTTACCCATTCATCAGTTGATGGACACCTGGGTTGCTTCCAACTTTTGACAATTGTGAATAATGCTGCTATGAATATTGATGTATAGATGTCTATTCGTGTCACTGCTCTTAGTTCTTCTGGTTATATACCTAGCAATGGTATTGCCAGGTCCCATGGCAAGTCTGTATTCAACTTCCTTAGGAACTGCCAAAGAGTTCTCCACAGTGGTTGTACCATTCTACATTCCCACCAACAGTGAATAAGTGTTCATATCTCTTCACATCCTCTCCAACATACACAGTTTTCCAATTTTTTAATAGCAGCCAGTCTAATAGGTGTGAAATGATATCTCATTGTAGTTTTGATTTGCATTTCCCTAATCGCATGATGTTGAACATTTTTTCATGTGTTTCTTTGCCATTTGTATTTCTTCTTTGGACAGTTGTCTTTTCAAGTCTTTTGTCCATTTTTAATTGGATAGTTTGTCTTTTTATTGTTGAATTGTATGATCTCCTTATATATCATAGATATTAAACTTTTATCAGATATGTGATTGCCAAATATTTTCTCCCATTGAGTCGGCTGCCTTTTCACCCTTTGAGGTGCAAAAGTAATGACTTTTGAGGAAGTCCTATTTATCTATGTTTTCTTTTGTTGCTCGTGTAAGGTTTAAGAAACTACCACCTACCACAAGATCTTGAAGGTGTTTTCCTACATTTTCTACTAGGAGTTTTATGTTGTCACTTTTATATTTAGGCCTTTGATCCATTTTGAGAGAAAATTAACAAAACCAAAAGTTGGTTCTTTGAGAAGATCAACAAAGTCAACACTCTTAGCTAGAACGACAAAGAAAAAAATAGAGAAGACACAAATAAGTAAAATCAGAAATGAGAGGGGGGACATTACCATTGACCCTGTAGAAATAAGAGAGATCATAAGAGGATACTAGGAAAACCCGTATGCCAAAAAACTACAAAATGTAGAGGTGATGGCCAAATTCCTAGAAACACACGAACCATTTACACTGACCCTAGAAGAAATAGAAGACCTCAACAAACCAATCACAAGTGAAGACATTGAAACAGTCATCAAAAATCTCCCAAAGATGAAAAGCCCAGGACCAGATGGTTTCATAGATGAATTCTACCAATCATTCAAAGATGATCTAATACCAATCTTTCTCAAGCTCTTCTAAAAAATTCAACAGGAAAGAATGCTACCAAACTCATTATATGAAGCCAACATCACTCTAATACCAAAGCCAGATAAAGATACTAGGAAAAAAGAAAATAACAGACCAATATCTCTAATGAATATAGATGTAAAAATCCTCAACAAAATACTTGCAAACAAAATCTAAAAGCACATTAAAATAATTGTACACAATGATTAAGTGGGTTTTATCCCAGGTATGTAAGGGTGGTTCAACACAAGAAAATCAATTAGTGTAATAAGCCACATTGATAAATTGAAGAAAAAAATCACATGATCCTCTTGATCATTGCAGAAAAGACATTTGACAAAATACAACACCTTCTTTTGATAAAAACACTCCGAAAGATAAGAATAGAAGGAAGCTTTCTCAAAATGGTAAAGTGCATATATGAAAAACCTACAGCTAGCATTGTACTTAATGGTGAAAGAATGGAAGCTTTCCTGATGAGATAAGGAACAAGACAAGGATGCCCACTGTCACCATTATTATTCAATATTTTGCTAGAAGTTCTAGCTAGAGCAATTAGGCTAGGCAAAGAAATAAAAGGCACCCAAATAGGAAAGGAAGAAGCAAAACTTTTACTATTTGCTGATGACATGATCCTATATCTAGAAAATCCTGAAAAATCCACAAAAACATCTACTAGAGGTAATAGACAAGTTCAGCAAAGTGGCAGAACACAAGACTAATATGCAAAAATCAATAGCGTTTCTATACACTACTGATGTGCAATCTGAGGAGGAAATCAGAAAAAAATTCCATTTATAATAGCAACTAAAACAATCAAATATTTAGAAATAAACTTAACTAAAGACATAAAGGACCTGTATTGCTAAAAGAAACTGAAGAAGTCTTAAATAAAATGAAGGACATTCCGTGTTCATGGATTGGAAGACTAAACATTGTTAAAATGTCAATTCTACCCAAACTGGTTTACAGATTCAATGCAATCTCAATAAAAATCTCCAGAGCCTTTTTTTGCATAAATCCAAAAGCCAATAATCTAATTTATTTGGAAGGATAAGTCAAATAGTCAAAAAATGTCTTAAAAAAGAACGAAGTTGGAGGACTCTCACTTCCTGACTTTGCTTAGCTACAGTGGTAAAAATAGCATGGTACTGGCATAAGGACAGACAGACTGACCAATGGAGCCAAATGAAGAACTTGGAAATCGACCCTCACATCTATAGTCTAGTGATTTTTGACAAGGCTGTTAAGCCCACACAGCTGGGCCAGAACAGTCTATTCAACAAATGGTGTTGGGACAACTGGATAGCTACATCGAAAAGACTGAATGAAGACCCCTATCATACACCTTATATAGTTCCTTATTTTAAAATTTCAGGCATTATAAGCCTTCATAGTTAGAAAATTGACCAACACATTTTCCTAGGACTTGCCAGAGTTGTCTTTCATTGCCTGGATATGAACCCAGTTGAATGTGTTCACATGATTTTCTTATTTATCCAGGAAAAAAATTGCATTGGTTCTCTACATCTTATGGGATGTTTTTGCCCCTTCCAGTTTTACAGACGAGGATAACTACATCTGTGGAGTAATCACTCAACTAAAAATTAAGGAGAAAAATGGTAATTATAATCTATGATCCCTCTTTCCTTTCTTTGACCCAGCTTACTATATTTGGTTATGCTCTTCACAGTCCTAGCACTTCCAGGGTCTAGTGAACTGTGTTATCTCAGTCTGTAGGAATTTGAATTGAGAACATTGTAGTTCATCCTTAGAAATACATGGTGGATTAAATTGGCCCATGCTAGACATCTTTTATTAGCACACAGAACATTGCCTAGTGCTGCTTTCTGAATGAGGGTTCTTTTAGTTTAGGGGCTCCCTGTCCTAATTCTTTCTTTTTCCTTCCTTGGCTTGCTTTGTTCCTTTCCCCAAATTAAACCTAGAGACTTATGAGAACAGGAAGAGTACACCAGAGGAAATTCCTCTGAGCTTTTTCCTTGGAAAGTCTCTTCAGTTTAAGCTCTTATTCCCCTGGAATTTGGAGGTCTATGAAACAGTATCCTTGAAAAGGATGATCTGCAGTGTAGCGTCAACTAGATTCTCTGGTACTAACCTTACAGAGCACATAATTGCGTTGCAATTCAATTTGTCATGCCCCTGACATAGAAAGGTTCACAGCATGTGACAGAAGTCCCTGTGAGGAAACCCTTTTTCCAGGGAAGTGAAGCTAAACAAGCCCACTGAGAAAGAAGAATCGGAGTGGCAGGGGAAGTGCTTTTATGCTGAGTGATAATAACGGCAAGCCTTGCCCAGGCTTCTCGGGAGTGGGGGTGGGAGTCGTGGATGCTAAGATACTTCTCTAGCTACTCCACTCTTGTCCAAGAAGAGACTGCTTTAGTTTGAATGGAAGTGTGCTGGTTTTTTATATTAAATGTCTTATATTTCTTCTTGCTTTTAATGACTATCATCTTACATTTCTCCCAGGATAACATCCTTTGCTCTCATGACATGATAATCTTACTTTCACACTGATTCTAAAATGAAAATAGGAACTGCTTCAGGCATTATTTGTTTAAAAAGCCTTCTTTTTAACTTCCAACCTTTCTCAACATTCACTTATGTTTTCATGGGTAACCAAGGCATTTAGAGAAATTAAAAAAAGTAGTATTTGGATGTGCTAGCTGGTAATAAAAATTAAGAGACTAAATCATTTTAAAAAACATTTTTCAATTGCTACATTTTCTACATTGTTTATTATTATGAAGTTAATTCATTAGCTTTGCCAGCTCTCAAAGTACTCATAATTAAAACAGACACTATTCTTAGCGTGAGAAAAATGTATGTCAGATATTGCAGAGAATCTGCAAAGGTTTATAAAACAGAAGGTTACAAAATGGCTAAGCGATTTAAAAAAACTAATTAGTAATGTTATGATTGAACAAAACGGGGGAAGCAGCATATTTTAAGGACTCAGTATGCTTTTCTAAATTATAGCCTTTGAAAGGTCACAGTGGAATTTAACAGACTTGTCTTTAGATTCTAATACATTACATTTGTGGAGGGCTGGTTGGGTTTCTAGCTGGAAAAGAGTTGGTTCATCTTGCAGTTCTGAAGAGAAGTAATTGAAGCCAATCCCATGAATATACACAGACAAGTTCTACCGGTATGGGTATGGTTGCAATAGCCTACATAAGGTGCATCATAACAGAGGAAGGAGCAAGTCACAGACAGCAACCAAACAGAGCCAGACCAATCCACAGAATCATGTCTGTCCACCAATAACTTTTCACAGGGCTAACATGGTAGGGCTTCCATTATTGCCCCAAGGGACATGGTATTGACAACCTGCTTGATGTTGGTGTTATTCATATAAGTCAGGTTTACATCCATGATAAGTTATTACAAAATGACTGTCCTAAAGAGGATGCATTCCTGAAGCCAGAACCTATTTCAGAGGGATTATACAGGGTTAAACAATATAAATAAACAGTAATAAATAATGAATGTTCTATCTTTGTTTTCTTCTTACCAAGGAACCGTATCAGAATTGGGGTTCACATCCTGTTTCTGCAACTTACAAAAAAAGCAAACCCCTTAACATCTCTGAAGCTCAGTTTTTCTCACTTGTAAAATAAAAAATTTTTTTTTTCATATGGTCATTATGAAGTTAGCAGAGTTTTGGATGCATGAAAAACGCTCATTAAAAAAAAATCCCATTTTTAAAGGATCTTATATTCTCACTTATTTCTAAGTGAGTTCTATGAATTCAATTCAACAAATGCTTATTGAGTACGGAGAACTGCTGGGATGGATTCTGGATTCTGGAAATAGAAACCTGAATCGGACAAAGATCCTGCTTGCAAGGAGTTTGCTATCTAGTAGAGTGAGAGAACAATGTACAGGCTTGGTTTGATTAGTGCCAAACGTGAAATGTAAACAAAGTTACACTGGAACATTGATCAGGGAGCAATTAATTCTGATGGGTGGGATTGGGGAAGGCTTCATTGAAGAAGTGGCATTTGAAACAATACATGAGTAATGGATATGTATTTTTCCCTAATTCAGTTTGTCAGCTCAATTTATTCCTGATCAGTTTGTAATGATAATTGTGATGGTAATGAATGCTGCACCTTGGACTTGATGTCTAATTTGGGACAGAAGATAAAACTCTTATTCTTTCTTCCATTCATTTCTTCTACTTCACTATGAATTTCAATTATCTGAGTAATAATGTGGGTTTGAGGAGATTGACAGACTTCAAAATAATTTTTTTCGAACAAGGAAAGAAAAGAAACAAGAAAAATTCCCTGCTTCCCATAAAAGATTCACTACTCCTTAATTCTATAGTTCCAGCAGCTAAACACCGAAGATTATTCCTTTAAAAAGCTGCTTTAAATAGGAAATTGATTCAAAGTAAAGATAGTAAATAATCATAGCTAATCTTTATAGAGTACTAACAATGTGCCAGCTACTCAAATATACACTGTAAACATATTAACTTATTTAATAATCACAAGAGCCCTAAGAGTTAGCTACCATTATCATGCACATTTTACAGTGGAGGAAAATCAAGGCATGAAAAGTTTCAGTAGCTTTTCCCAAGATCACACAGCTAACTATAAAGATTAGCTTAAAAATTAGGAAACTAAATCTTAGTTTCAGCTCTGCTCTAACTGGCTATGAGACTTTGGACAGATCACATACATTTGCAGAAGGAAGTAATTAAGCAAATTCTCTAAGGTCTTCTAATTGTGCTAAAACTATAACCATTGTTCCAAATATTGTTAGATTTTTTGAAACTTTCATGTTTGTGCATTTAATTTTTTGAGAAGTTGAAACTTTACATAAAAAGCATGCAGGAAATACAGATACCCCCATGCATGTAATTTTTAAAAGTAACTCTTTAAGCTTATATATTATCTCCTTTGCCTTCCTGATTCTTACAGTTAAGGACATCTATTCAATATAGTTTTATATTAAGAAACATTTATAAGAACTTTGGGTGGGAAAAGACAGGAGAAGGATGAGGTAGAGAATATATGTGAGAGTCATGCCCATTGACTTCTTTCTTCCATCTCTACTCCATATGAGTTTGGCTATGTTTCCTCTGGCTTGAGTAGCTCCATTCAAAACTAGATGTAGAATCTCCCGTTAATATAGACCAGGGATTTTTAACCAGGGGTCCACAGACCCCCAAAAGGTCCTTGGAAAGATTTCAGGGGGTCTGTGAGCTTGAACTGAAAAAAAATCAACTTATTATCTTTATTTTCTCTGACCTCTAGCTGAAATCTAACATTTCCTTCACTTATGAACGTAGGTAATAAATAAATTATAGTAGTCATTTCACCTGACTGGCAAAGGGATCCATGGAACAAAAAAAGTTAAGAGCCCCTGATATAGACCAATCTGGTCATTATTTCTATACCACCCCCTCCCCCTTTTTTTCAGGTCATTAGTTGCATTGGGTCCTAAAGTAGACATGTTAAATAATCATATTTTATTGCCTGTAAGAATGACCAACAAAGCAGAAATCTGAAACGGACAGGTAGAAGATATACACATGATTAGGAAACATTGAAACAACTGCCTGAGTCAAAATTAGAGTGCTTGCCTTCTCATCACACGTTGGTGATGGTGACCTCTCTTCTAGTATTTGGTGGAAGGTTTCTCTTCAGTGAACTGGGGAGATAGAGACCAGCATCACCCCACAGTCTGTGTGGTTACTCAGCTGGAATCGGGCTTTCCCGCAGAGGGGCATGGCAGAGCTGCACCACCTCTGGCTTCCTCCTCCAGGCTGTATTGTCAAAAAGAAGCCCAGAAAACGGATGGGCCAGATTCTCGCTCTATGTGGTGCTGGTGGAGTCTCTTCTGGGCTCCCTGGGTGAGACTCCAAGCCCATCCAGGATGCTTCCTCACAAGAGCTTTAGAATAGAGCCTTGTTTGAAAACAAAGGGTTGGAATTGGCCCCAAACAGCCAAACACAGGAGATTTGGAGAGGAAATCTAAAAATCCCATGGGGCATGAGTTCTTGCCAGTCTGTTCTCCTGAAAAGCCCTTGTTTTCCTCAGCTTTGCATAGTCATCTCTCTCCCCTTTACCACAGACATGCAAGTTAATCCAAATTCTCAACATCTTATGTTTGGGCTAACAAAGTCTCCTCCTTTTTTCCAGGTCTCTAGTTGCATTGGGTCCTAAGCAGACATGTAAAATGTGCTTTTCTTTCAAATGATCCAAAATGCAGGGGAAAAAAAATCATAATCTTTTCTGATTTCTTTAATCATATTGCTTTCTTCTTGGAAAGTCTGACATCCTTAAGACCACTGTTCAAATTTAAATCATTCTTATTTCACATTCTCTCCTACTATACATTCTCTCCTACTTCTCAGACTGTAGTTGGGCTACTGCCCCTTCTCTTTATGACCTCTTCCTGCTATCCTTGTGTCTTCTTTATTCCTGGAACACTTTATACTTCCTCCTTCTTACTCCAGGTTATACTCCATTCCTCATTACAGTGCCAGGGAGGGACTTTATTTTACGTACCTAGTTCCAATTGGCAGCTATTCATAAATTTGGACTGATGAGGAATGTCATCAGTGAGACATCCATAATCATTCCATGAACTCACAGGGTGCCTAGGCTATTATAGGACTGGATGTAATTTTCCACTTTGGCTGACATTGCACTATATGCACATGTACAATTCCCCTGGGCTGTGGCCACATCTTTAATGGAGGTGGAAGTAAAATTAGCGCAACTGCAGGGCAACTGTAATCCTAGAATCCTGAAATTCTTGGTGTTTCCATGGGGAGAGAAGGAAATAGGCAAGATGTCAAATCCCTCTTAGTCTAACCTTCCTCTTCTACACTATGCCTAGGGTGGAAGCTCTGAGACTCTAGGTTGCTGCCACCACATCTGCTTCTCTTCCACTTAGGAGCCTAATGAATTAAGACCTCCACAATCTCCATCAGGAGAAAGGGTGGTCATGCTACCCCAATTAATTTTTTTTTAATTCATGGAACCTGGAGGAATTTTTCTTTAGTAATAATTAAAATACTTATTCTCATTTTTTTAAGAAAAGCTTGCTTTTAGCCAATTTTAAATTCAAATTTGCATTCTACCCTGTTCCCATTACTTTTGAAATGAATGTATCTGTTGCTCCCATGACTGCCCTTAACATTGCATTTCTGGTAGAATGTCAGTTACATGAAAATTTTATAGATTCATGGAGATAAGACATGAGTTATAGTACTAAAGCTTTGTAAAATCCTAGGAAGTGTAAAGATACCTGTTTCTGTGGTCACTCCGTGTTCCCACTTTTCAATAATTCCTTCCATATTTAAAGACTTTTTAAAAAAGTATAGATTATTTAAATTACAAGAGTAATACCTCCCTATTGTACCTGTCAAACAATATAGAGATCCATAAAGAAAAGCTAACACTCTCCCTTTCACAGTCCTGCCTATTCAGGCCCCTGGGTAATCAATGTGACAAGTTTTCCATTTATTTTTCCCCAACTTTCCCTATATAAAATTATATTAAAACATGTGTTCACAATTATTGAACGTTTTCTTTATTTTTGTTTGGGTCTTGGTTTTGTTTATTTTTATAAATATGGAGCTATACTATACGTGTAATTCTACAAAATAACTTTGGTATCTCTCCCAGTAACCACATATAGGTATATCTCATTTTTTTCAATAATTGGTTAGTATTCCACTGTGTGTGCATGTGTGTGTGAGAATGTGCAATTTATCCAAGCATTTTCCTAATGATGAACTTCTTTCTGACTTCAGGTGGTTATTTTTACTTGGTTTTGTTTGCGGCTCAAATATAAACAGTGTTGCAATAAATATCCATTTATATTTGGTCAGTTTTAAAAAGCTTCCCTTGCCTGGTTTCTAGATTTGGTGTTGGACTTAGAAAGTTGAACTTTTTAAAAGTGAAAATTGTTATATTATTTTTCCCTTACATAAAAATTAAATAATGCCACATACCTGTGACTTTATTGATAGAATATGGCAACAGAGGACAACATGACTTCAAATCATTTTTAATTTCATTTTAAATTCATTTCATTTAATTTCATTGAATGCATCACCTTCAGCTTAGGAAATCATTCTTCAGACTTCTCCACTATTCCTCCTGAATTAAAAAAAAAAAAATAGTAAAACTACTGAAAATAAAAGGAATAGATTCTTTTAAATCTTTTTTAAAGATCTTTTAAATGATAATTAATTATACCCTCAAACTTTGACTATGAGGATAGGATGTAAACTAAAAAAGGCAAAAAATATATTAATACCAGAAACCTAAAATTATCTAAAAGCCATTGCCAATGATTTGTTTAGCCTAAATGAATACAACCTAATTAAATTTTGATTTATTTAATTTTGCTTGTTGCATACCACACGAGATCTTGCTGTGTGTTATGACCTTTTAGGAATATATGGGATTCAAACCGTAGAGACAATGACTACTTCATTCCTCCATCTAAGTTCAGTGTGAACAAATCAAGCAAACGTCATCCTCGTGCAGCTTTGTCATATTTGCAGCCAACATTTAGGTGAACAACTTTTCATTTAATCATTAATATTTTTTTTGTTTTCCTTGGCTGTTCAAGCAAATGTCATACAATGGGTTGGCTTAAATAATGGGAACTTATTGGCTCATGGTTTTGAGGCTAGGAAAAGTCCAAATCTAGGCATCATCAAGGTGAAGTTTTCTCCCCAAAGATGTGTCACTCTCCTGCTGGCTGCCAGTGATCCTTGATATCCTTGGCTCCTCTTTCACACAGCAATGCATATGGCGGCCTCTCTTGACTTCTCCCTTCTCTTCCGGGTTCCATTGAAGCTTCTATGCTTCCCATGGCTTTTTCTCTATCTGTATGAATTTCATTCTGCTTATAAAGGACTCCAGTAAGAGGATTAAGACCCATCCTGGTTGAGGTGGGCCATGCCTTAATTGAAGTAACCTCATCAAAAGGTCTTACTTAAAATGGGTTCATACCCACAGAAATGGATTAAGTTTAAGAATGTGTTTATCTGGGGTACACAGCTCCAAAATGGCACAAACACCCAAGATCAAACTAACTCTCCAGGTCCTGATTAGCCCAGCCTAGAAATGATAGTAACTTTGACCTAAATAGCAGGATAATTATCTATTCCTAATTATCTGTTTGGACACAGCCTGACCCAGTGTGAAGTCCTTAAGTGCTCTAACCTAAAATCTCAAATCCCTGCCAGAGGTGCAGTTCTAAGAGTTCAAAGATTATTTTTAAATATTCTTGTTTAGTCTTGTTTAGCTTGCCTCATCCTTCTCAACGCCTCCTACTGCTTGCTATCCCCAGCCATAAGCATACTTTTCGCCTTCAAGGAATTTCTACTACCATTGTTATAGTTAGAAAATAAAAATAAATTATTTGAGTGCCACTTTTCTAGACTTTCTTGGAATATAGCTTCTGTTTGTCAAGAACTAATCCTAAACCCACACATAAGCAATAATGAGCTCATTTACATTAAGTGCCTATTAGATGCCAGCCACTACTTTAAGTGATTGCATACACTTATCTCATTTAATTCTCACAACAACTAAGTGAGGTAGTTCCTTTAATAACTACATTTTACAGATGCGGAAGTTGAGGCTTGGAGAAATGAAGTAATTTGCCAGAAATCACATACTTTAGTCATTGCAGCAGAGCCAAGTATAAAGCCAAGTTCAAGCTCTTTCTACCAGAATTACTTAGGGAAATGCATGCTGCTGTAACAAGTAGACCCACAACTATGTGATAGTTCAAACACAATCACTATTTATTTCTTGCTTTACATAATAGCCCAAGGTAGATGTTCCTAGTTTGTGGGCAGCTTCTTCCACAAGGTGATTTCAAGACTTAAGCTTCTTCCATCTGGTGGCTCTGCTAATTCTAAAGTCTCAGAAAGAAAGATGGAGAGGGAAACATAAGAGGCTTAAATGGAACAAGCCTGGAATTAGCACAGTAATCATGTCATAGGGCTTCTTCTCCCTGGGGAAGAAGCCAGGAAATGCAGGAAGCTGGGAAATGCAGTCTAGCTGCATGTATAGGAAGAAGAGATAGCAGATCTTGGGGAATAACCTGGTAGGCTCTTCTACAACCTCACTATTAGCCCACTAGGTAGTGGCAAAATATTGGTGTGACATGGTGTGAGGAAATAAAGGCATAGAAAATGGTACCATGACCTCCGGGCATTCATATTTTAATTTGGGAGCAAGGAAATTAATTTACAAAGAAAAGTTGGCATGAATAGGAGCAGACCATATTATGGGAGTTCAGAAGAGGGAAAAGTGACCGAGGCCAGGATTATACAGGATTTGAATTATATCTTGAAGGGAAAGAGCAGGGAGCCTTTAGTACCTGAGGGGAAGACAAAAGAATCTTAAAGTGAGGAAATTGTACAAATTTGGAGTGAAGGCCTGAAATTCACATTTCACAATTTTGTCTTGGGCAGTATATATGTTTTGCAATAGATGTGATATTCCATGATTTGAAGGAAAAAATGTACTTTAAAAAATTAATGCTGAACAGAGAAGCTAAATATGATTCTTCTGACTGATTATATTTTTATACTATTTCAAATTTTTCTAGCAGAGTAACTGATCAGGAAGCATGACTGGCCATAATTAGGAATACGGAGGGAATTTTAGATGCATATTATTGCTTTATATCGTGTTTCAGATAATCTGCCTGATAGTCTGTCGTTCTGAACCACACTCTAAATCCTTGATCTAGGTCAGCATTATAGCTTGAACAGAACCATGCAATTCAGATACAGAAGGAAATATTTTTATCTTTTTCTAGGACTGTCTATTTTTGCTCCAAAATATAAAGCTCTTTTCAGACAGTATCTAATTCCTCCTCACTCTATGCAAGGAAGTGAGAATAATGCAAAGGCCCTAAGGATTTTTCACTGTGCCTCAGAATGTCTGCATGTGTTAGCAAGTATGTGGGGGAAAATATCCACTTCATCAAGCAATGCCATAAAACCCTTGTTCAACCTCTGAGGAAAGTCCACTGATACAGTAGGCTTTACTAACTAATATTCCTGGCACAGAACATGGAAGCTAAGGGCAGGCATCTCTTAAACATGCTTTTGGATAAGAAGAGAGGAGAAAGATTGTAAGTATTGGGCAATAGGAATTAAGGAACTCCTGAGCCATTTAGAGATCCCTTTGTGCTTGTTGGAGATCAGGTTAGATGTAGTGGTGAGGGGTGAGCTTCTGGAACTCATGCTAATCAGGGAAGGGTTCTACATTTGCGCCTCTGATTTGCTCTTCATCCTACTCCCGCGCCTGCTAAGAAGGAGTGCCATCTCTCTAACATCTCTTCATGAGTACTTAACATCACATCAGCAATTCTAACAAATGTCCCTCAACCCAGCGAGTGCTGACAGGGTTCATAGGTTAGAGATAAGATGGAAGGCTGTAAAGCTGAATCAAAATATGGTTTTGGGGTGGCAGAACCCCACATTGTGGATCTGAGGAAGGGTCAGCCACTTCTAAGTGATTTTCTCTATGAGCAATGATCCAGCCCGATGTCTGTACTGAATCTCTGATTGTGCCAATACAATGACTTCTGATTAACTGGTACTTTGAATGCGGAGGTGGTTTCTGGGGAGGCAAATAGGGTATATGTAAGTGTAGAGCAATGGGACATTTGTGTCTCAATTATTTAATAGTAACTTCTGATGACATCCATTTATTTGACAAATACAAACTGAGCTCTTACTGAATGTCAGTCATGATTATTAACTACTCGTATACACTTTGTGCAAATGAAAGCCTTATCACTCATGACACATAGTCCTGTGGAAAAGGAGACAATCCTAGTAGACAAGCAGATAAACCCATAATTAATAGCTTGTGATAAGAGAAAAAATAGGAAACAGTGATAGAGACTGACTATGGAGGGATCTGTTCTGATGGGGAAGTGGGGAAAGTTCTCTGAGGAGGTGGCATTTAGTGGGGTCCTGAAGGATGTAAAGGAGAAAAGGAGCCCACGATTGAAAGAGCAAAGGAGAGGAGGATGGGAGGTTTCAGGCAGGGGTGATGTTCATGATATTGACTCGGAACGTGCACCAGCAGCCACAGTGCTGGAACAGGGTCTGTGGTGGCCAGTTGACTCCTTTCTCTCGTCTAATCTCTCAGAAAATGTTGGCTATTTCTTCAAATCATATCCCAAATCTGATATCTTTAGATTATCTTCTGTCCCCTGGGTTATTGCAAAATTCTCCTAACTGGTCTCCCAGCTTCCACCCTTAGAAAGGTCATGTCAATTTTCTGCCCATAGCACTGGAATGATTTCTCATTTTATTTAAAATATAAGCTAAAATGTTTACAGTGGCTACAGATCTTAAAGGTTATATCCCTGGGCCCTGCCCCTAGCTACCTCACCTTACCACTTTCACTCTAGTTTACTTACTTCCAGTCATATGGCCTCTATGCTGTGCCTCCAATAACCAATGTCTCCCCCATCCCCCAAGGGGATATGACCTAGTATTTTTCTGGAATGTTCTTATCTCTCACCTTCTTCATAGGCTGCAATTATGCCTTTATCCGTAAGTCTTCTCAGACCACCTATTGAAAATGCCACATACCCACGTACCCTCTCCTCCCCACCTCCCCTTCTTGCCACGTACATTTCTGGTCTGATAATCTCTAGCCCTATTCCCTACTTTATTTTCCTCCACAGCACCAATAAATATCTGATGTGCTATATATTTCAACTGTTTGTTTATTGTCTCTGGCCACAAGATTATAAGCTCTGTGACAGTAAGAATTTTTGCCTTATTCATTGCTGCATTCCTAGTGCCCTAGAATAGTACTTGGCCCAGAGTAGCTACTCAGTAAATATTTGTCGAATAAACCATGATCTACACTAAGCATTATTATCCTCATTTTCAGCTAAGAAGTTTGGGATTCATAGGGCTTAAAAGATTTTCCCAAGTCCTCATAGCTGTCAAAATAAGTCAGAATCGGTAATTAAGAGCATCAGATTCCAATATGCTCCTTCTTTCTTTGGGACTGTGCTGCTTCCCAGGAGGAAGGCTTTGTATTTCCATTTCAATTTTGAGGAAATGCTCAGAGTACAGGATATATCTGCAAAGAATCTAATCTAGTCCTAGCGCCACACTAAGTAATGGTGAGATCTTGGGAAAGTAAGTACAGCTTTCTGGGTATTAATGATCACTTGACTAACTTGAGGCCAAGAGAAATTTTATGATTTTCCAGCGACCAGAGTCTATGATCATTGAGACCATCCCCTACTTAGATGAATGATATTCAGTATACCTTACTGTGCTTTAGTTCTCAAGGTCAGAAATGCAGAAAGATCTTAGGTTAATTTAAGTTTCTTAAAAATTTATTTTGGTTTGAATGCTTTTGTTAAAAGAAGTGTTAATGCACCACAAAGCTTTCATTGTTTTACTCCGAAGCAAGAAATATATCAGAGATGTGCCTTAAAAAAAAATAACCTGTATATTATTTTGCAAATATTTGTGCTTCTCTTTCTCTCTTTATATGAAACAAGGCATTATTTCACATCACTGGCCTCAAAGAAATTGCCTTATATTTAAGGAATTCTGCCACTCATGTATTGTGCCTTGTGAAAAAGGAGATTTTTTAAAAATTAAAAATTTAAAAGATAGGCAGGCACATAAGCACAGGACACAAATTATAACTTGATGAGCTCTAAGAAAGTTGCAAAAGGTTAAGAAAGAAAGAAAGAAAGAGAGAAAGAAAGAGAGAAAGGAAGAGAGAAAGGAAGAGAGAAAGGAAGAGAGAAAGGAAGAGAGAAAGGAAGAGAGAAAG
>JAKSZT010053783.1:2824529-2860661 GCA_026826555.1 Tolypeutes matacus
AAGAGAGAAAGGAAGAGAGAAAGGAAGAGAGAAAGGAAGAGAGAAAGAAAGAGAGAAAGAAAGAGAGAAAGAAAGAGAGAAAGAAGGAGAGAAAGAAAGAGAGAAAGAAAAGCTGTTGGGTGGACACACATGTAGCAACAGATTGGTTGATCTATTTCCAGTTACTAAGTCCTTCCTCTGTCCCAAGGTCTCCAGCCTGCTAGTTAAAAACAAAGAGATGCTCACAGGGAAATCTCAGGACTGACAAGCCCGTGCCTGCCACAGTTGGAGAGTGGCATTTGGAATTGGAATACATTTTATAAGTTACAAAGGAAAGAAAGCTCATTTGTACTATCTCCAGTTCTTTAATTAGAAAAGAAAAGAGTGGCAAAAAACCCCCACAGTAACAGTCCTGGGTCCCAAGAACTATTTGTTGGCAGAAATTAATCATTGTTCCTGGAGCCAGTGCAAATGCCTGGGGCTCAGGTATGAAGCCAACAGATCTAAATGTCACGTTGTACCCTTAAAGAAGGGGCTTCTTGTTTACAAGAGGGCCAGATTGGAGGACCGTCCCTTCCTCCAGTTTCGGCAGTCTTTTGGGTCTGCTTTATCCAGGGTTGGAGTTCAGTTCTCGAATAATTTCTTGATGAGCCTGCAGAGAAAGCCCTTTCATTTGCCCACTGCAATGCATAGTATGCTAGGGGATTCTTACTACTTAAAATTAGGCTATAAGGTACTTGCTCACACACCAAAATTATTTCAGATCTGTAAATATTTCAAAATCTAAGGATACCAGTGGTATAGTTTCATGGATAATTAGCCCATTTCTTTTCATTGTTTTCTAGGGCACTGAGGCAAACATTAATGCACATTAGGATTATCAGGTAGGCATTTTAAAAATACAGATTCCTGGGCTTGCCCCTCAGAGAGTCTGGTTTATTTGGTCTGGTAGAGGGCCCAGGAATATGCATTTAAATAAGCTATCTAAGGGTTAGAGATCAAACTGGAAACAACTTTCTCCTTGTTGCACACCTCTGTTGGGTGGTGGTGATGGTGGTGATGAGAATTACTAAAATGAAATATTTGTGAATGATTTGGCCATTTGTTCAAGTATTTTTCTGCCACACCCTAAGGGGGCTCCCATGGCAGGTAATTTTGGTTGCTTAGAGTTGTTCTACATTCATGAATGCTCTTTTTTTCTCCGTGTATTTAATTTGGGATAGTTTCTATTGCTATCCCTTCATGTTGAATGATCATTCCTTCTGCAGTATCTAATCTACTGTTAATTCTCCAATTGCATTTTTCATCTCAGACATTCTAACTTTCCATTCTAGAAGTCCAATTTAGTCATTTTTGATATCTAAGTTATCTCTACTTAATATGCTCGATATTTCTTCCACCTACTGGACCATACAAAACATAGTTATAATAATTGTTTTAGTGTCTTTGTCAACTAATTCTATAACCTGTAGCATTTATGGGTTTGGTCCTACCAATTGATTAGCCTCCTCCTTATGGGTTGTATTTTCCTGCTTCTTTGCATACCTGGTAATTTTTATGGGATGCTAGACAGTATGAAATTTGCCTTGTTAGGTGCTGGATAATTTTATTTTCATTCTTAAGCTTTGTTCTGGGATGCAGTTAAGCTACTTGGAAAGAATTTGATCTTTTAATGCCTTTTAATGCTTTTCAGTTTTCTAAGGTAGGACTAGACCTTTAGACAAGGGTGAATTTTTCTTGACTATTGAATCAACATCTTCTGGAGTATTTTACATCCCATTAAGTATGAAGATTTCCACTCTGGTGGGAACACAAACTATTTTTAGTCATGTGTGAGATCCAAGGATTGTTCTCTCTAATACTTCTGAGTGATTCTTTCTCTGGCTTAGGTAATTTCCTCACATGTTTTCTGTGATTAATAGTTAGTTTAAAAACCAATGGGAGGGGACTGATGTGGCTCAAATGGTTGGGCATCTGTCTCCCATATGGAGGGATCCGGGTTCGTTACCTGGGACCTTCTGGTAAAAAACAACAACAAACAAACAAACAAAAAAAACCAATGGGAACCCTCTGTAGATCTCTGGTCATTTTTTTTTTTTTTTTTTTCTGTTTCTTTCTCCACTCCATTCCTCTTCTCTGCAAACTCCAGTTTCCCTGGATACCCCACACTCCAAGTTCCATCTCCCCAACTAAGGGAGACCACTGGGCTCTGCCCAAGATCACACTCCATCAGTTGTGGCCTAGTAACTCTCTACAGACAGTAAATTGAATCAATTGTTTTTCTTTACCCCAGAATCACAGCACTTCATTGTCTGATGTTCAGTATCTGTAAATTGCTGTTTTGTGAATTGTGCCTTTGTTTTTAAAGTTATTTCAGGTAGAAGAGTAAATCTGGTCCATCTTGGCCAGAAATGGAAATGAGTCATCATTTGTATCAGGAGCCACAGATATACTTTGTACCTTAGCCACACACAACAGATTCCACCAGAGATTTATTCCTGTGCCTGCCTACACAACCATCTATAGGCCAACCAGGGAATAATGACCAATGTTTCCAATTCTTTTCTTTCTTTGGAGTTATGTATGTAAAACATCCAAATAGACAGTAGTGAGGCACTAGATTGATCCAAAAGCCAAGAGACACACAGAAAGATGGTGGTAATCAGGAACAATGAGGCAATAGAAACCAGGAATAAGAAAGATGCATGGGAGAGAGAAAAGGGTTGTAAAGTGGGTAGCTTGAGTAGAAGCTGAGGGAGAAACTAAAATTGAGTGAAGAGTCATGAAGAAAGCAAATTACAGACTATGTAGCCTTCTAAATGATTTTCCCATTTTCCATAAAACTTACCTATAATGTTTATGAGAAGTGGCGATGCTTCCTTTCTTCCTTCTGATTCTTTCCAGTAACTTTCATCACCTAAGGTAACTTGTCCCCTAACTCTGTTTTCAAAAGAGTCTTAAGACTCCATCTTTCTTACCGTTATTTATGTTGAAACATGAGTTAGGGTACGGTATATGTAAATACTGGTTACATGTCATAAAACAATGTAATGGGGACACATGTAATGGGAGATCTGGATATGTGCCCATTTCATTAAGTCATCTATCTCATCCCTCCTTTATTACAAACCACAGAGATTAATTCTACAAAAGTGAAGGAGGAAATAGAGTCTTAGGACAAATATGACAGTTAAGGTGCATTCTTCCTTCAGATGACAACTCAAGTTTCCCTTCCACAGAGATGTTTTACTTGACCCTGCACTGTAGGTCAGATAACCTGTTATACACTCTCACAGCTTTCTATACTTTTCCTTTATGCACTTATCTCAGTTTTTAATTATATCTTATTCGTGAATATATTACTAATATATCTCTCCTGTACTAGATTATAAATAAAAAGTATGGATTTTAAGAGCATTTGTAGAATTCATGAATGGCTACTTCAATACCACAGGAATACAGACTCAGTATTTCCCCTTTCTGACTAACTGGGTGACAACCTCCTCACCCCAACCCTACCCTCAGGAAGACTTGGCAGCCACATGGTGCAGATGACAGAGCCACAGTATGAAAGAGCATAGGTATGTGATTCACCGCACGGAAGAGAGCCACCAGGTGGTGAGAACCACATGTTTTGAACTAGTAAATAAGTGAGAAGCAAAGTTTATTGTGTTTGAGGCAATATACATTTTTGAAACTATATGTTATTGTAGCCTAACCTACACTATTACAATCCATAAGCATGGAGGTGCATATTGGGCAGAAATGAGGATGGGAAATGCACCAAACTTGTAGAGCCAGAGTGTGCTTAACATTAGTAAATGTTTGGAATTAGAAAGTAGAGATGCCAAATTTTGGTCAATGCCTGAACAGTAAGTTATAGATTCCCCAGGGTCCTCAGAGCTTTAAATATTCATCTGGGAGACTGTAGGAGAATGGACCTGGCAATTTTTTGAGATCCCTTAAAGCTCTGTTATTCTATTTCTATATATCACTGTTAGAGGAAAATAGCTCATCTCTTTTGACAAAGGGATTCATTGTCATGGACTATGGCATCAGTCTCTCTGGGATTTATGGAGCATTCTATCATCCTATTGGATGAATTTCTATAATTCAAGTCAACAACGCCCCTGTGAGAAAGCCTTCATGCCTATAAAAGACAGAGAGAACAAACACCCATGCCAATATCCAAAGCACATTTTCAAAGCTAGGCTTGATAAAAATTCTTATGACCAAAGGATTCAAGAGCCTACCTGTCAAATGGAAAATCTATCTGTACCAAGAAGAAACTTCATCTTTATTTGTTGTAACTATGGAGTTTAAAAAAATAAAAATAAAAAAGACCTACCATGATCTGGATTATTCATTTATTTTTAATTTATTTGTTTTTTATTGTGGGTAAAAATAAAAATTTTCACAATACATACCAATATTTGTAAAATGATATATAAATATATATGCATATATGTGCATTTGCTTACAAAAATGTTATTTATATATATATAAATATATTTTAAGAGATGCTTAGATTACCTAAAATATTACACAGAACCCACTGGGATTCCCATGTTGCCCACCTCCCACACCTCCCACCACATCCCACACAAACATCTCCCACAAGTGTGGCCCACCACCCTCAATGGACTTACACATCCTGGGGCCTTGCCACCAACCATAGACCACAGTTCACATCGTAGACCACACTCTCTCCCACAAAGTTCTGAGTGGTGTGTGCTGATTTAAAATGGCCTACATCAGTTGCCACAGCGGTACTTAGGACAACCTCCAAATCCCAAAGAAGCCCCTGTATTTCAACTGCTCATCCCCTCCCTGCCCCAAAAGTGTCAAGTGGCCACTGGCTCCACTTCATTGTTATAATTTCTTCCATTGCTAGAATCACCATATTTGTACAACAGAATACCATCAAGTCCACACTAGTCCAGAGTTCTTCCCCCAATCCTCAGGGGACTGGGATGGTGATGTCCACTCCACCTCCAAGTGAGAGAGGGCTTATATCCCATGGATATGGTGGGTGGGATAATCCTGCCTGCAGATGCAGGCCCTCTCCATTCGCTGGGCTGGCCGTTGCCCATCATTGTCTCCTCGCCAGGTGACTTGGATGAGTCCATTGAGCTGTAGGGTAGGAGTTGCAGCTTCACCAAGATTCCACGCACACCTGGCACATAGGTAGGCCAGAGGCTCCAGTCTCTGGAAGTATACCTAAAAACTCCAGCATCACATATAGGTTTGAATAGAAGGGACTGATGAACCATGTGCAGGGAGGACTTATTTGAGTCCAATTCTGTCACTCTCAGGAGCACAGATTCCAAAAGAGAGCCCACTGATAAGGCATTAGTCTCTGGGGCTATCCCCCCTTATATAGGACCTGGGTGTCTCCAGAGCTCTCAGGAGCCGCTCTGTGTGGGGTGATAGGCACTTAGATGTTCTATGAGCTCCTTCTGAGGTGTGCGTAAGAGTTACCTTTGGGATGACCTCCCGACTCTCTTTGAAGTCTCTTAGCCACTTGAACTCATTTATCTTTACCTTTCCCCCCTTTTATTCAAGGTGTTTTTCCAGTTGTGTTTCCAGTTGGCACTTAATATTAATCCCTCGTTGCCAGGGAGGCTCATCCCCAGAAGTCATGTCCCACGTTGGGGGGAAGGTAATGCAATCATATGCTGAGTTTGGTTAGAGAGAGGCCACATTTGAGCAACAAGGAGGTTCTCAGGTGGCAACCCTTAGGCACCCCACAACTGCAGGCTAAGTCTCAGTTACAAGAGCAAAGACTCACAAGGGTAGTCATCAATAAAAAGACCACATCAGTGGGTCATCCTCTTTTGACAGACACTGTCCCTGCACTCAGAGGACTATTGCTGCTCCCTTGGAAACTGTGGCAGAGCTCTCCAGGCTAGGAATTCAGATTCCCTCATTTATTGTGTGATTGTCTACCCATCGTGACCATGCCCCATCTTTTGATCTTTTGAACGATTTTGTATATATTTCATGTATATTTGGATGAACTAATTCCCATGAAACCCCCCTCCCAGACACTCCCCACCAATAATCTCCTGCAGTACCCATTGTAACCCTTCTGTGATCGAAATCCTCCATGAACAAGTAGTCCATAAAATAATCAATTACACTTACTAGGAAAAAGAAACAACTATGATAAGCTTACATGCAAGAGACAAACATAAGGAAACTCAGGGGGAAAAAAAACAAACAAACAAAAAAACAAGCAAAAAAAAACAAATAATCAAACAAAAAACTAAACAAAGCAAAATATAATTAGCTGATTGGAACATTCAAAAACTGGGGAAAAAAGCAAAAGAAATGCCTTTAAATATATATATATATATATATTTATTCTTTTTTTTTTCTTTTCTCTCTCTCTTTTTTTTTTCCTTCCTTTTATCACTGTGTTATCTGATGTCCAGTGTGCCGTGACACCTTCCCCCTCTCAATCCACATTGTCTCCCAATTTTTCATTTAATTTTCAAAGAAGTTTTAAATCACAGCACAGTCACACACGGAGTGCCGGAGACTCCCAGATACCAAACCACTCCCCCTTCCCCACCCCATATTACCCCCCCCCCTTTTTTTTGGATGTTAGCATTGTTATAACTGTTATACAGATAGCAAAATATAGCAACTAAACATTGTCAATGATTTACAGTATAGTTTGCAATTTAGATGATACAGTTTAATAATTTTGATGATATTTACCATGTTCTGTGTCCATTACTGTAAGGTAATGAAAAACCTTCCCCATGACCACCAAACACCCCATTAGATCTTAATTGTTCCCTTCCCCCCAGCCCCCCAGGGCCCATGATAACAGCCTATCCTGACCCATGGAATGTCAAGATTCACAGTTACATGCCCTAGGAATTTGAACCTGTCCTTCCTAGTCCACCCACCTGCCCATGCTGCACCACCAAATCCAGGAACACCACCACCCATCTGCCCCATCCCCCAACATGCAACCACACTCTATCCCTTTATCCATAGATTATGTCCATATGGGTGATGGCTCAAAGCCTGCTCTTCTCTTACTCTCCTTTGTTAACCTATCTTTCAGACAATGTTTCTCAGAGACTGCTCACTTTCCTCAGTTCAGATCAGTGAGGTCATATACTGTTCATCCTTCGGTGCCTGGCTTGCTTCACTCAACATAAGGTCTTCAAGATTCATCCACGTTATTGCATGTGTTAACACTTTGTTCCTTCTTACAGCTGAGTAATATTCCATTGTATGTATGTACCACATTTTGCTTATCCATTCATCTGGTGATGGGCACCGGGGCTGATTCCAACTTTTAGCAATGGTGAACAATGCCGCTATGAACATTGGTGTGCATATATCTGTTTGTGTCTTTGCTTTCAGTTCTGGGTATATACCCAGCAGTGGAATTGCTGGATCATACAGAAGATCTATTGTTAGTTTTCTGAGGAACTGCCAAACTGTCCTTCACAGTGGCTGGACCATACTGCAGTCCCACCAGCAGTGGATGAGGGTTCCTATTCCTCCACATCCTCTCCAACATTTAGTGTCTCCAGTTTTTTTTAATAGCTGCCATTCTGATGGGTGTAAGATGGTATCTCATTGTAGTTTTGATTTGCATTTCCCTGATAGCAAGCGATGTTGAGCATTTTTTCATGTGCTGTTTAGCCATTTGTATTTCTTCCTTGGAGACGTGTCTTTTCAGGTCACTTGCCCATTTTTTAAATGGGTTGTTTGTCCTTTTATTTTCAAGGTGTAGGATTTCTTTATATATGCAGGATATTAGGCTCTTACCAGATATATGGTTGCCAAATATTGTCTCCCACTGGGTAGGCTGCCTTTTAATTTTCTTAATAACATCCTTTGAGTCGCAGAAGTTTTTAATTTTGATGAGATCCCATTTATCTATTTTTTCTCTTGCTGCTCGTGCTTTGGCTGTGAAGTTCATGAAACCATTTCCTATTACAAGGTCCTGTAGATGCTTCCCTACATTATCTTCCAAGGTCTTTATGGTTTTGGCTCTTATATTTAGATCTTTGATCCATCTTGAGTTGATTTTTGTATAAGGTGTGAGATGGTATTCTTCTCTCATTCTTTTGGATATGGATATCCAGTTTTCCAAGCACCACTTGTTAAAGAGGCCATTCTCTTCCAACTGAGTGGGCTTCATGGCCTTGCCAAATATCAGATGACTGTATATGCGAGGATCTATATCAGAACTCTCAATTCAGTTCCAGTGGTCAGGTCTATCCTTGTGCCAATACCACGCAGTTTTGATCACTATAGCTTTGTAATATATGTTGAAGTCAGGTAATGTGATACCTCCAACTTCATTTTTCTTTTTCAATATGTCTTTGGCAATTCGGGGCATCTTGCCTCTCCAAATATATTTTGTAGTTAGTTTTCCCAGTTCCTTAAAAAATACAGTGTTGACTTTTATTGGGATTGCATTAAATCCGTAGATTAGTTTGGGTAGGATAGACATCTTGATGATGTTTAGTCTTCCTATCCATGAACAGGGAATATTTTTCCATTTATTTAAGTCTTCTTTGATTTCCTTTAACAGTGTTGTATAGTTTTCTGTATATAAGTCCTTTACATCTTTAGTTAAATTTATTCCTAGGTATTTGATTCTTTTAGTTACTATTGTAAATGGTATTTTTTTCCTGATTTCCTCCTCAGTTTGTTCGTTATTGGTGTACAGAAATGCTACTGATTTTTGAGCGTTGATCTTATAGCCTGCAGCATACTGAACTCCTTTATAAGTTCTAGGAGCCTTGTTGTAGATTTCTCAGGGCTTTCTATGTATAGGATCATGTCATCTGCAAATAATGAAATTTTTACTTCTTCTTTTCAAATCTGGATGCCTTTTATGTCCTTTTCTTGTCTCAGTGCTCGTGCAAGTACTTCTAAGACAATGTTAAATAGGAGCGGTGATAGTGGGCATCCTTGTCTAGTTCCTGATCTCAGAGGGAAGGCTTTTAGGATTTCACCATTGAAAATGATGTTAGCTTTGGGTTTTTCATATATACCCTTTATCATTTTCAGAAAGTTTCCATCTATTCCTATCTTTTGTAGTGTTTTTATGAGGAAAGAGTGCTGTATTTTGTCGAATGCTTTTTCTGCATCTATAGAGATGATCATGTGATTTTTTTCTTTCAATCTGTTTATGTGGTGTATTACATTGATTGATTTTCTTATATTTAACCATCCTTGCATACCCGGGATGAAACCCACTTGGTCATGGTGTATAATCCTTTTGATATGTTGTTGAATGTGATTAGCAAGTATTTTGTTGAGGATTTTAGCATCTAGGTTCATTAGAGAAATTGGTCTGTAATTTACATTTCTTGTGGTATCTTTATTTGATTTTGGTATTAGGGTAATGTTGGCATCATAGAATGAGTTAGGCAATATTCCTTCTACTTCTATTTTTTGGAAGAGCATAAGTAGAATTGGTGTTAGCTCTTTCCGGAATGTTTGGTAGAATTCAGCTGTGAAGCCATCTGGTCCTGGACTCTTCTTAGTTGGGAGGTTTTTGATGACTGAGTCTATCTCTTTACTTGTAATTGGACTGTTGAGTTCATCTATTTCTTCTTTCATCAATGTCAGCTGTTTGTGGGTTTCTAGAAACTTGTCCATTTCCTCTAAATTATCGTTCTTGTTGGCATATAATTTTTCAAAGTATCCTCTTATGATACTCTTTATTTCTGTGGGGTTAGTAGTGATATCACCTTGCTCATTCCTTATTTTATGTATTTGCACCTGTTCTCTCTTTGTCTTTGTTAGTCTGGCTAAGGGTTTGTCAATTTTATTGATATTCTCGAAGAACCAACTTTTGGTTTTGTTTATTGTTTCCAGTGCTTTCTTATTCTCTATTTCATTTAGTTCTGCTCTAATCTTTGTTATTTCCTTCTTTCTACTTCCTTTAGGTTTAGTTTGTTGTTGTTTTTCCAATTCCTCCAAGTGTGCAGTTAAGTCTTCAATTTTAGCTCTTTCTTCTTTTTTAATATATGAATTTATGGCTATGAACTTCCCTCTCAGGACTGCTTTCGCTGCATCCCATAGGTTTTGATATGTTGTGTTGTCTATTTCATTAGTTTCAAGGTAGTTACTGATTTCTTTTGAGATTTCCTCTTTGACCCACTGTTTGTCTAAGAGTGTGTTCTTTAACTTCCATATCCTTGTGCCTAACCTGTTTCTCTGGCCCTTAGTGATTTCCAACTTCATTCCGTTGTGGTCAGAGAAATTACTTTGTATAATCTCAATCTTTCTGAATTCATTGAGTGTTGTTCTGTGGCCTAGCATGTGGTCTATTTTGGAGTATGTTCCATGTGCACTCGAGAAGAATGTAAATCCCGCTGTATTGGGGTGTAGTATTCTGTATATATCTATTAAGTCCGGGTCTTCTAATGTATTGTTGAGTGCCTTAGTTTCTTTATTGATTCTCTGTCTAGATGTTCTGTCTAATGATGATAGTGGTGTGTTGAAGTCCCCTGCTATAATTGTAGAGGCATTTATTTTCCTCTTAGTTTTTCCAGAGTTTGCCGCACGTATTTTGAGGCACCCCGATTAGGTGCGTAAATGTTGATGATTGTTCTTTCTTCTTGAGAGATTATACCTTTTACTAATATGTAGTGTCCATCTTTGTCTCTTACAATAGTTTTGCATTTAAAGTCTATTTTGTCTGATATTAGAGTAGCTATTCCTGCTCTTTTTTGGCTATTGTTAGCTTGTAAAATGGTTTTCCAGCCATTCACTTTCAGCCTCCTTGAATCCCTGGGTCGAAGGTGGGTTTCTTGTAGACAGCATATAGATGGATCATATTTTCTTATCCATTCTGCCAATCTGTGTCTTTTGATTGGTGAATTTAATTCATTAACATTCAGTGTTATTACTTGTAACGAATTTCTTACTTCAGCCATTTTTTCTTTGGGTTAATGTATGTCATATGTTGTTTTGTTTCTGTTTTTGTCTTTCTTGTTGTTTTTAAACTCTCCTCCAGCTCTCTCTCCCTTGTTTTTTCCTTTCAACTTGTGGAGATTCCTTTAGTATTTCTTGAAGTGCTGGTTTCTTCTTGACATACTCTCTTAATTTCTGTTTGTCTGTGAATATTTTGAACTCTCCATCATTTTTGAATGCCAATTTTGCTGGATAGAGAATTTGCAGCTGGAAGTTTTTTTCTTTTAGTATTTTGACTATGTCATACCACTGTCTTCTTGCCTCCATGGTTTCAGCTGAGAAATCAGCACTTAATCTTATTGTGCTTCCCTTGTATGTGATGGTTCTCTTTTCACTTGCTGCCTTGAGTATTTTCTCTTTGTCTTGAGCATTGGACATTTTGACAAGTATATGTTTTGGAGTTGGCCTGTTGGGATTTATACTATTTGGGGTACGCTGTGCTCCCTGGATCTGCACATCCATCTCTCTCAATAGAGTTGGGAAGTTTTCAGCCATTATTTCCTTCAACACTCCTTCTGTTCCCTTTCCCTTCTCTTCTCCTTCTGGGATGCCCATAATGCGTATGTTTGTGCATTTTGTATTATTGGTTAATTCCCTGAGTCCATGCTGGATTTTTTCTATCTTTTTGTCTATCTGTTCTACTATCTCTTTGATTTCAGCTGTATTGTCTTCCTTATCACTAATTCTTTCCTCTGCCTGTTCAAATCTGCTGTTATGTGAGTCCAGCGTCTTTTTTATTTCCTGGCTTGTGCCATTGCTCACCATCATATCCATTACCTTTTTAGGCATGTTTGCTATTTCTTCAGTATGTTCTCCCAGTGTCTTCTTTATATCCTTAATCTCTTCCTTCAGTTCTTTAAGTTGGTCCATGATATTTGTTTGGATAGCTTTGATTAGTTGTTTGATGTTCTGCATCGCTTCCTGGTTTTTATTTTGTTCATTGGACTGGTCCATGTTTTCCTCTTTCTCAGAGTCATTTGTATTTTTTTTGTTGCCCTCTGGTCATAATATTATCTTGATGGGTTTGTTCAGTTGATTAGCTTTTCTCTACGCTCTAGAGTTTTATTTAGCTGTTGGTTCTGCGAGTGAGTTAAGTTTTCTCTTTGGTAGTTTTTCTTCTTATTTTATTTCCTTACTTCTTTCTATGTTCCCTTGAAGGCAAAAGGTTAGGGCCAGAGGAATCAAAAGATGTAAGGAAGGTAGAAGGATAATAGTAATATTGTTAAAACTTAGAAGAGGGGCAAAGTGAGACTTAATGAGATGATTATTTAACTTGTGTAGGCAGTGTAGAGTAGTAGTAAAAAAAAATGGAGTTCCTACAGTGGACTGGGAAAACAAATTTAGGAATATATATATAGTGATTTAGAAGGCTAGAATTATGAGGAGGGAGAGAAATAGTAAAGAAAGTCTGAAAGGAAAAAGTTAATACTAATAAAAAAAAGAAGAAAACAAAATAGATGGAATAGAAATTGACACCCTTAAGTTGTGGGCCTATGAAAAAATGTTGTATCTAAGAGTCACAACAGAAAACAGAAGGCAGAAAGATGCAGGAAGGATAAGCGATAGTTTGTAATACAGAGTCAATATAGACAGCGAGTGGGAAATTACTGAAAAAGAAGCACAGCAAAGAAGCAACAAGCTAGCAGCACCTAATTAAAAAAAAAATGGAAGAAAAAAGAAAGGGGGGAGGAAAGAGGAAAGAAAAGCAAGAGAACAGAAAGAAACAGAGAGAAACGAAAGATCCACACAGGCAAGCAGTCAAACAGAGCTAAGGGGGGTCAATGATTCCCCTAGCGTCCACGTGGATCCTCTCTGCCTACTTGTGTTTATCAATCAATTTCCCCGCAGGGTTCTATATGCAGGTCCTGAAGCAGCTTTTAGCTATTAAACTACATTAAAAAGAATTTACTTTTCATTTATTGAAGTGACCTTCTCACTTTTTTTTTTAATTTTTATTTTTTTAGCGAAATACAGGACCCAAAATAATTCCTCCTCTAGACCAACCCCCTTACGGAAGGGACCCTAGCTGGGCCTGTGGAAATTAATCAAGCACGTCCCACTTCTTGGACTCCCCAGGGTAGCTGTAGCTCTGATGTTAGTAAGTGTGGAGTGCTAAAGATGGCCGATTCTGCCCCTTCTGGAGCCGAGCACCAGTGTCAGTAAATCAGTTTGAGTGCAGATTCACATCTGCTCTCAGCCTGATGCTGCTTCCGGTCGGCTTATCTGCTCCCCAAAGCTATGGGGTGGTGCAGGCAGCCAGATCGATGTCGAAAAATAAAAGTAAAAAATACCCTTCCTTGTTCTCCAACAGAACCCTCCCTCTTTTGGGGAGTGTCCCTTCTTCCTGGCTCCGCAGCGGCCCAGGTCTTATCTCTGGGCTGCTAGGGAAATCAGCTCTGTCCCCTGACCAGAATCCCCCCTCCAGTTCACCGGGTGCCGATTAGCTCGGCTGTTCTGTTCACACAAGGTCCAAGGAGTGCCAGGCAGCCAGATCCCCAGAAAATAAAACTTTCTCGCCCTGCTCACGGCTCCAAGTGGCCATTTTATTTTATTTTATTTTTTTCTCCCTAACCGCGGGGCTCAGCCATCTGTGCCAACCACCTCCGGCAGCCTTAAAACTCACGAATCTCTACTGTTCCGTCCACGCCGTTGATCTGCGCAGATAGATGTCCCAAGCTTCTCACTCCACGTGTGCACAGCACAGACCCCCGGGCCAGACCCCGTCCACAATCCGCCTTGCTCTGGGAGCTTGCACTGTGTGCCTTCCTACACTAACGCCATCTTGGCCCCTCCTCCCATGATCTGGTTTTGGAGACGAAAGGTAAGTTTGGCCCTCACTTATTCTTAGCACGCAAATCACTAAATGCCTATGTGTGTTGTCTTTTTAAACACACACACACACACACACACAGTAACAGCAAAACCTGTCAACTCAAAACTCTGGGTGTTTGTCCTTCACATTTATTACTTTTTAAAATTTATTTCATTTCATTTGTCTATCCACATTTTAGACTGTCAACTTTTTTTGTTGTTGTTTATTCAAATTGAATGATTTATTGCTGGTCTGAGGCTTGTTTTGTTTTGCACTTAGGTAGAATTTACATTATTTCCACAATTAGGAGATATAAATATTTAAAGGAATTTAATATTGACTGATTCAATAAGACAATCTTCTTGGTAGCAAACTTTTCTTTAAATCTTACATAATTTAAGCTTTATGAAAAACCAACATAATTGAAAATTGAATTCTCCCTCTAAAGGCTTAAATATTAAATGCTTGAAACAATTAATTTAAAAATAAGCAAACAAAACAAAACAAAAACCTGTAGCATGTCCTGATGAAATATATTTTTTCAAAAAACTAAATGATCTTAATTTTTACAAAAATTACTTTAGCTAAAAAACACTACACAATCAAAATTATCTTAATTCTACAAAGAAGAGAAGTCTTTTGACTTCATGCCACCAGTTCTTTAGAACCCTATCTTTTTCATATTTTGGCCATAAATCAAATTTTGTCATGTCCTTTTTTTCAGGCTATACCTCTTGCAGAAGAGGCCAAGTACTAACACTACCTCAAGTGTTAGACAGTGTTAGTAACTGCCTAAGCAAGTAGGAAAGTGTTGTGTAACAATGTTTAAAGAATGTAGAGTTCTGGATTAATTTCTGTCATGCAATCTGGACCTTGACCTTGACTTTGAGTGAGATCTAAAATAGGATCTTGACTCAGCTCTTTTTGGTGGAAGAGTCCCTTTGAGACACAGCCTTTGAGTCCTTGAGAGTGAAAGAGGTAGTTGTGAATTAGAAGGATTGATCTGGATTTTGACTTCTCCATTTTTCTTGGGGGAATGAGATTTAGATTAATATCAGCTTCAATATTTTTTCATGCTCATCCTAAGAATGGGAGCTCTGATCAGATTTGGGCTTAAATTTGCTCTTTGATTTAGATTTCCTGCCTTTTGATCAAGAACACGACTGACCTTTGCTCTGTGTCCTAGATCGGGAGCCATTTTCTGAGATACTTGGAGATCTACTGTGGCTGCTCCTGTGGCTCCTACTTGGTGACCTTCTGGGCCTCAGCCTTGATCTGTTTACACACTAGGACCCTCTATGGCTCCATCGCAGTTTATCTTCAATGAGCCTAATATTTCTGTTACTTATTTTTGTGCTATCCAGTTTAATCAAAGCATGTTTCATGTCAGGGTAGGAGAGAAATTTAATCATGCCCTCGTTTGTGACTTTTTTTCATGCAACAGATTGGTTCAATTCATCTGCTTGTCTCAAGAAATCCTTTAATTCTTGCCAACTGCGAAGCCTAGAAAGATTTTCTAGAGCAAGCCTGTAATCTGCATGAGTGGTGCTTCGACTGTTGTACCCAGTACCCACTTCCACCACTGTGGGTCAGTAGCTGTTGCCCTCTGTGATTATGTGGGGACCCAGGTGCAGAGCTCCTTGGGGTTCAGCTCCTTAACCCCCCTTCACTGGAGTAGGGGGAGTACTTGAACGCCATTAAGCCATATCCATTTTTGAGATCTAACTACTCAGAGGAGGTGGCCATAGCCTCTGAAAAAGTGCTGATTTTCCAGGCTGTTGTTTGCTAAGGCATTTTCTGCTGTGCTTGGTGGGAAAGGGTCCCAGAGCAGGCTGTAGTGCTAAGAAGGTGTGGAGAAGGCATGAGCCAAAACCTGTGCCTTATACCACAGCAGCCAAACCGTGCAACTTTTTATCAGAGAGCATAATGCCTTTCTTTTAAAAATTTATTTATTTTTTAATTCCCTTCCATATAGATCAATCCAGCGGTCGACAAATATCTCTTAAGTGCTCATAGCACAATGTGCTATTGATTTCACAAGCAAATAGGACATGATTCTGCCCTGGCATAGTCCACAGTCCTATTGAAGAAATAAATTACGAACCCACCAAGAGATAACCAATTTTTAATTTGCAAATTAGAGTTAGTAAAATGAGTAACATAAGAATTCAAAAGAATTCAAAGCATAAGAATTCAAAACATAAGATTCAAAAGAAGGAGAAAGAACTTCTTACCCAAGTGAAGAATACATTGGAAAGAGAACTTTGTAAAGGAGTTTGGGTAGAATTTTTATTGGTTAGAAGTTAAGATTAGCTGCAAGCAACAGAAAACCTAAAGAAATCGCTTGAGCAAGATACGGATTTATTTATTTTCCTCAAATATCGAACAGAGTGGAGATAGATAATCCAGGGCTGGTACTATGTCTGGACAATGCCAGGACCATGGTTGCTGTCATGCTGTTGTCCTTGCCTACATACTAGATTGCAATATGTACACTGTAGCTCCAAAAATCTCTTCTACAGTGATAGGTCATTCAGTCTCATGAGGCCACTCTTTTATTAAGATGTAAGAAGGTAGAGTCATGCATGGAGCAGTTCAATACTTCTCCCAAAAAATACAGATAGCAGTAGAGGCCTTGGGAATCATCTTCATGAAGTTTGCCTCCAAATACTGTGCTGTTAACAATTGCACTCTCTTGTCCTCCTGTGTAGTAGCCTTGGCAAAGATGCTGAGAACCTAAGGTGGTAGTGGGAATAGAAGGGCAGAGTGAAGTGAAAGCTCCATCTTTAAAGGAACATTGCCTAGAGGAGAGATTTATGGTGGTTAACATTAAAGAAAAAAACAAAAACAAAAACAAAAAAAAACCCAGGGGGTGAGATAAAGACCCAACTAGGAAGTAATTGGATTAAGATGTTCATTTACTTCAAAGCAAACAAGGGGAAAAGTAAAGAGGTGAAAAAGCTTTCCAAGGTCATTAAACTTTAGACAAAGCACCTTTGAACTCTGATTTAAATCTCCTCTGCAAGTTTCTTCTATCCACCCAGCTTGTAATTATTTATCACAAAGGTTTTGTTTGTTTTATTTTGTTAATTGTTGCTCTTTCCTCTTCTCCCAATTAATCCTTGGTCTCAAGTCCCTCTTGCCCATTCCTTATTTCCTTCTTTTCTTCATCATCCTTCAACCTAGAGATGTCCCCAGGCTCAGAGAATCTGTCATTGAGTTTCTACAGAATTTGAAGGTTTTAATTTGGGGCTTTACAGCCTGTGTGGCAATTTGTTCATCTGTCCCTTAATTACCACACATCTCTTCTCTGTGCATCCCCTTGTAAATAGCCTTTACCTGACATTACACATCACCTTGCCACTGCAGTTTCCGTACTTTTATCTTAGGCAGGAGTGCAAAAGCATTAAACTCATGTGGCCCGTGAGGCTTGGGTTTTTATGTCCTTAGTGTCCATAGGAATATGGGAATAATCTAGTGCAAATCTTTATAAGTTTCAAAAATATCAAACACAGGCAAGATGTATCTATCAGATAAGTTCTGTTATGGCTGGTAGAATTTGTGCTAAATAGGCCAAAAATCAATTATTTGATTAATGTGTCCCTAATGTAGCCCCTAAAATTGTTCATGATCTTGAGCTGCTTCCTCCTCCAGATTCATTTTTTTATATGCTGTTACTTTCTTCATCTCTCCTGTTGTCAGATGCACACACTATGAGCCACCTGTGCCAAAATCTAGTGTTAGTTTATTGAAGGAATCTAATTTGTCTACTCTATGGCCTTGCTTGTCCCTCCAGCCTGGAACCCCTGCTCCACCTTATTTTCTTTCTGTTCTTCCAATGATCTGTCACCCCAGAACCCTTACTTGTCATAGTTAGGTGCTACTTATCTGAAACACCTTGGCACCCTGTAATTTACTGACATGACACCATATTGACAGTGATGACAAATTAGTTTCTCCAGTAGACTATGAACTTTTGGAGGAAGGAATCATGTCATTTGATATTGTATCCTCGCTGAAGCATAATGCCTGGCACACAAATGGGCTATAAAGATATTGATATGAAATAAAATGTCATGTGTCTGTTAAGTGCTTGTAAGGATAGTCCAAGGGGTTAACTTCTAATATTATTCATGGACAAAGTTCATAAGTCAAAATACAAGTCTAAGTTCCGGGTCAGGCCCTTCTCCGCCTCCCTCAGCCTGAGCTGCCTCGGCCATGGCCAACAGTAGCGGCGCTGGGGCAATGGCTGCAAGCGCGGCCGCGGCGGCGAATCTTAATGCGGTGAGGGAGACCATGGACGTTCTGCTTGAGATTTCAAGAATTTTGAATACTGGCTTAGATATGGAAACTCTGTCTATCTGTGTACGGCTTTGTGAACAAGGAATTAACCCAGAAGCTTTATCATCAGTTATTAAGGAACTTCGCAAGGCCACCGAAGCACTAAAGGCTGCTGAAAATATGACAAGTTGACTTTCTGGAGAAATCCTGATGAGATATGTCAAGCTCTGCAAGAGGATTTGAAGACTGCATTGTAGTCAAGAATGTAGAATGAAAGTACTGCATGCAGCAGTGTAGAAACATTTTCCTTTTTAAAAGAATTATAAAACCATAGCTTTATAAATCAGTGGAAAGTAGCTTACAGAGAGAACTATCAGATGTGTTTACTTCACAACTTATTCTTTTTTTTTAATGGCCCTAATGCTTTGGCATTGCTATGTTCTTATTTATGTATTCCTTATTTATAGCTCTGATAGCTTTAATTTTCTAAGCAGTCTGTCTATCAAATACGCACATCTGATGTGCTGTTGAAAGTCTAGTGGAAACCATCAGTAGCGATGTAGTAGTTATGACTTGTTGACATTTCCATTATAAACTTTAATTTTGAATTGTTTATGCATAATATCTGGATTTAAGTTGTACTGGACTGAAAGTTGACAATTTCAGCCACCATTTGTGAATTTTTATTTGGATTCACTATTATATCAGAATTTGTTTTTTGTTTTTGTTTTTTTTTAATAAGAGCATGAGAAGCATTTCTTGTGTTCTCTTTAACAAAAACTGTTTAGGTTTTCAAATGTAAAGTTTGGCTGGGCAGTTAATGTGAACCTGATCATTTTTGTACTGAAATAAAACTTTCAGAAACTTAGATTTTAGAAGTAATGACAGTGCTTAACTTAGTATTATTTGTAATTTGATTCATTTAAATCTAATGAGTAAGTTTTTCTTTCTAAGTTTTATACCCTATAAATGAAGGCCTAAAAATTAATAAAATAGAGCAAACATCCAGAAATTCCTTTTTTATTAAATTACATAAAAGTAATTTGAACACTTAACTAGTAAATCTTGGTTATCTAATAAATCATTAGATGGGAAGTGTCTTTCAAACATAAATGTTAATATTTTCTGAAGGAAAAGTATTTCCAGTCATTAAACACAAAAACCAAATCATCATATGTTCTGTATCAGGATTATAACTATACCTTTCTAAGATTGTTTATGTGTATCATTATTTTTACCCTGAAAGTTTTAAATTACCAAAGTAATAGATCAAAATAAATTTTAGAAAAGTTAGGATAGTCTTGATTATCTCCCTGTAACAGATTATCAATGAAAGATTTTTCACAAGATTAATATGAATTTAATCTGATTTTACTGTTCTTTAAATTTTAGGCTTTTCAAGCTTACATTAAATGATAGTACAAGCAAAAACAAAACAAAACATAAGTCTAGCCCAAGGAAAAAATCCAGAAAGCCAATGGGGGAGGGGGGTGGGAGGGACAGGGAAGAATACACTTATTTTGGAATGACCCATTTTAATTATTTTCAGACTTCACCCTGATGATTTCATTGCTCTAACTTCATGAGGGTGTCATATTGATTCTGAAAATTATTTTGCTTTGCACTCAGACCTACTGCCACCTCAAATTCCTATTCTGATATAAGAGAATAGAAAGAAACTTCAGTCCTACCCTTTGGTCTATTTATGGCTTTTTGCTGCAAATAGCAAAGCAAAAACTATGTCTTTCTGATAGTAATGCCATAGTACACCTGAAGGAAAACTCATTTTGAGATTATTTTCAAAATTCAAAGTTGATATTTTCATGAGACTTAACACCAGAAAAAAAGAATAGTTTTGTCAGCTAAAAAGGACAATGTGGCTTTCCTATTCCTTTATTTTCTATTTTCTAGACTTCTACTTATTGCTCCATTTAAGTTGTTAAGATAGTGGATGCAAAGAAATCAGCCACCCAAAATAATTTACAATTTCTACAGATATTGTACTTTCTGAACTCAGCAGGAAGCAAATATCTGTAGCTGAGCCATTAAGGGAGATGAAAAATTGCGTAATACATTTTAATAGATTGCTGGCTGGCAATCTCACCTAGATGCATTCTGAAATGGAGCATTGGTACATTTGGAGAATAGTCGCTCTAGGTCACAGCAAATTAAAGTTGGTGTTGAATCCCTTTGATTAGTAGTCTTTTGGCGTGTTTGGAGAGGTTACTACAGCAACAGATTATGTCATCTGAAGTTTAGAAGAACATTTGAAAATTTCAGAGGAAATGAGTAATCCTTACCTGGAGAAGTAAAGCAGGTAGCACACGCCTCTTACCAGAAAGTGACAGTATTAACTGCATGGCTCATTATTTCTGCCTTCTATTAAGAAAACCTATATGGTTATGCCTTTTATTACTAATGAACCCTCATAAGACATTCCTTAAGAGCACAGCATTTCAGGTATTCCTATGATCCGTTTTAAAGCACATGTTGAGCTCAAATCTGTATGTTCTCTTATTTAAAAATTGGCAACATTATCTCTTTTTTCATTTTTTCATCTCCAGTGATTTACCTTTTAAAACTAGTTTGATTGCCAATATATATGCTATGATTTTAATGTGTTAGATGTTATTTTAAGAAGTGGAAATAATTATGTAAACATTCATTAATTGGAAAGGTGAGATGAATTAGGATGATTTTCACAAAACTGTAATCAGTCATTTTCACTAAAATGTATGTAAGGTAACTTAAAAAGTGATACCCAAAATGCTTTCATGAAATGGTAAAAATATGAAAAACTGTGGGGGGGTCATATGGAAATTCTATATTTTCTGCATGATTTTTTTCTGTAACCCTACAACTTCTCTAAGAAAATGGCAAAAAATGTTATCATGACCTTCTTGAAAAAAAGTTATATAAGGTGATACACACATACACACCCACTTGTATGCTTACAGACTTAAAAGAGAATATTTGTTTTATTTGTGAGAGTACGTTTACTTAAATTCATAGGTTCAAAGCTGCCAAGGATGAATGATTTTTTTAAATTTCTCGCTTTGTATATAATTCCACTTCAATTAACTTATTTTTGTATTCTATCCCTTTCTGATAGATAGAAAACAAAAATTCAGCATCTTTGAATACGTTAGAATGGATAGTGCATGGGTACTTCTGGAGACCACTAAGCCACTGTTTCATTAGCAACAAATCTGTATGTTTTAGTTACTCTTGTCATTGCTCACACATCTTATCATGTGTATATTATTTAGGAAATGAAGTTCTAACTTGTCCTAGTTTCCTGGGTCATAGGGATTTGTAATGTCTAAAGCTGCACAAAACATTTTGCATTAGGTCAGTTTTGCACCCATGGAAAAGTAAGAACACCTGTTGAAAATATCTTTCCAGGTCTTGATTTAGGCCAACTGGTAAAGACACAGAGGAGAAAAATATTCCTCAGGGTTTTTACTTTGTTTCTGAAAATTGTTATGCTTGGGGTCATCTGTAAATAATGCTTATTGGTGTCTATCCTATAAGAATGCCATCTGTCTCCAAGCCCTCTTGCCAAGCCTCCATCCCTGGGGCTGAGTTGGGTGTCCCTTCTGAGTACTTCCATGGTACTCTGTGTGGCCTGATGTGGTTATCTTACTCTGTGTTGTAATTGTCTGATCATCTGCCTGCCTGACACATAGGACAGTTCAATGATTGACTTATTGACTTCTAATTTCATCAGCTCCAAGAGGTACATTTTTCCATCACTGATGTTTTGAAAATTGAAAATATCCTGCAGTTACTGTTGAGCCAGTGAACATGATCAGAATTGAAACAAAAAAGTTGTGTATGAAGAACAGCACTGTACATGTGCTTTTAGTGGAGCATTTATTCATTGTTGGAGGAATAGCCACACTTCTCTATGTTCCTACAAAGCAATTCCCCATTGCTTTCTGGTCTTGCAATTCAAAGTGTGGCCCGTGAACCAGCAGCACCATCATCACCTGCACTTTTGCTACAAATGCAGAATCTTAGGCCCCACTTCAGACCTCCAGAATCGGAATCTGCATTTTAAGAACATCTCCAGCTTCTTCTCTGCCTAAAATTTTGAAAAGCACAGATTTATGTGACCTAAGTAAGGGAGATACCCACAAGTAGATGAAGCTGCGTTATATGTTTTTGAACTGTAAGGGAAGGCAGGGAAATGGCCACATCCCTCAGAATATAAGAAGACATTTCAAAAGCAAAAGAGATTGATGTCAACAATTCATGTGCTGAACATGCCTTTTGTTAAGGCATTGCCCCACCGTTTAACTGGAGGCCTTTTTTTTCTCTTTCAATGGTTTAAAGTAATGTATCTTCTGACCCAGGGCACCATGCATTCAATGACGCATAGTGTTTCTGCTGCCTAAAGGTCAGCCCCTGAAGGCAGGGAGCAGGTCTTGAACCATGCTCTAGTTCCAGCACCCAGTGCCATGTCTGGCAGTGAGCAAGCAACACTTATTTATAAGAGGGAGAGGGGAATTTACCATTTTTAAAACGGTTTCCTCCTTTGAAAAGAAAAGTGATTAATATATGTGCAGCTTATTGTTCCAGTGTACTTAATCCGGTAGACCAGATGAGTATAATTTCTAAGTATCAAATATAAATTGGGACCAGGAGAAACATGAAACAAAACATGATTTATACAGATTTTGCATATGGCTTATGCAGACCATGGGCAGGGAGTCGAAAACCTGAGTTTCAGGTCCTGGTCAACCAGCCTCCCCCAAATCTCTCCCTTTGTCTGTGCCTTGCTTTCCTCCTCCTGATGAACGGAGGGATTGGCCCAGCTGAGCTACAAGTTTCTTTCCAGGTCAAGCACATGGGCTGGCCCCTTTCCCTGGTCCCCCAAAGCCCTGATTGTCCATCCTCATTCTCCTTGATGTGTTTTCCTTACATTTGTGTAAGTCTGAACTCCCAATGAGATTTTAAAAAAATGTTTCAGAGGGTGAGGTCCATATTTTTGTCTTTATAGTGTTCATTCACACCTATAAGCATGCGGGACAGGAACTTTAAGATGAAATACACATTTGAGTTGAATACAATTAAAAAGCCAAAAAGACAATTTGAGCCATCTTTTGCTCTATTTCTAATAGTTTTATTCAACATATTACTTAGATTTAAGAATTTCTGATTCTGACACTGAAGCCTTTCTCTGGCTTTAAACAAGACAAGTTTTTTTCTCTCTCTCTTCCTCTCTCTCTCTCTATAACATTTTATAGACTGCGGGAAATAATGCCAACTTTTTCCCACAAATTTCCAAACATATATAGTCTATGATCACAAGATGAAACATAGCTGGGAAGAGGGAGAATATCTGAAGAAATAACAGAATTGAACTTCGGTTTCAATTAGATGAACTAATGTTTCATAAGAGAAGTTTAAAGGTATCGGTCAGAACTTTAAAGTACTTTAATTCCCCTCAGCTGTACTCTACTCATTACCGAATAATATTTCCTGATCATTGTTTTAAATGAAGACTTACTTTTCATCATTTTGTGAATGTCATACTTCTTAGGAAATTGGTTGAGCTAGAAAGAAGTTGAAAGGGACTGATAAAAATGGACAATTAAAATGAAAGTCGTTTCCAGGCAGAGTCTTCTTCAACTCCCACTTTTGGCTTTAATTCTGCATGACCATTTCTGGCTTTGATTAGAGCCCAAGGGGTGCTGCTTTATTGTCTTGCAGATGTAATTACCATATATGTGTTAGAGGCACTGAAGCAAAGCCTAAGGAAAGGGATGATCTAGGATTGGGTTAAAATCCCATTTTAGCTGGTTTTTATCCTCACCTTCTTGGAAATTGCTTAAAACTCTAGAATGTGATTACCTTCTATTCATGATTTAGAATGTGATCTATTTCCAGACAAATATAAATTAACATGCATTTTGGTATTTTCAAAAGAATAAGATTATGGAATATGAGAATGTACCTATGATAGGGGTAACCCACCTCAGCAGAAACCCACAGCTTTAGGAAAATAAACTCCACTCGGTCCCTTTCTCCCCTCCTCTCCTTTTCTCTTTATGGAATTCACATCTTTAGGAAGATAAGCACACCCTGCCTGCCCCTTTGAACTGGAATTTACAACTCTAAATAGATAATGACTCTTTTCCTCCCTAATGGCCCTCTGCTTTTAGGAAGATAAGCTTACCTCGCTCCTCTGCTTTTGTAACCCTGCATGCCCACTTGCTTAGGAATTTGCCCTTGTAGTGTTCCTCTATAAACTTATGAAAATCAAGAAACAGGGCTCAGAATTTGGAGACTGAATTCTCCTCTGGGCCCACGCGTAATAAAACTTTGTTCATCCGTACCCCCAAGAGTGCCGCTTGGGTTTCATTCTGTCGGCCACAACACTTAAAATAAAGACACACTTGAAAGCCATGGAGTGATGAGGGTGCTGCTTCTTTTCCTGTGCTTTATGCTACCTGTTCATCTGGATGGTTTTTTTTTTTTTTTTGCCTCACCACACTCTTTTCTTTGTTCTTCTTTTGAAAATTTTGTTTGTTTTTTACTTCAAAATTTACCTTTATACAGCTTATACTTATTTCTTTGTCGACTAGCTTATCTACATTCTTGTAGCCTAGGCCTTAACGAGTGGAACCACTGCTAGATCAGCTGTCTTTCCTCAGAAGGGTACCTCCTGGAAGCATAGCTGTTCCTCAGACCAAACTCTGCTACATTTTCAGGAAGGCCACACGAAAAGGATTAGAAAGGCCAGAGTAGGGAGCTGGGAAGAATCCTAAAGCTCATGCAGTCCAGAAGTTGTACACTGATGAACCTCAGGCTCCCTCTAGCCCTCAGTTTGGACTTTTTGGGAAATCCACCCATTATTTAATAGTTTTACTAAGATATAATTTGCATACCTCAAATTCATTTGATACATTATTTTTTAATGGGTTTCGTTTCAACACTCATAAAATCTAAATTGCTGGTTCATCTTGAAAAACAAAAGCATTTAGCAACAGAGTCTGAATAAGCATATGAGCAAAACTGGCTGAAGCTGAGGAGCATTATTCTGTTTTAGGTGGGACATAAATTCTCCAATTTGACATAGACTTCTCCATACCCTAGTGTCTTATGCTCAGCCTATTGCACTTGTTAGATTACTGTCTCATTTTGTCTGTGATATTTGGTCTAGTTACCAGTTTGTACTACTAGTACAAACCTCACTTAATAAATAAATACACTTGGGCCCTAAGAGGTAAAAGGGCTTTTCCAAGTACATTAAAAGCAATGTATCCATCCTGTGCCTAACATGTAGAATTTAAGGAAATCTAGTAAAATAGGTTTCAATTATAAGCTTTAGTAACAAAAACAGATTTCATATAACAATGCTTATATGCCACTATGTTGCTTTTATGAAGCACCGTTGGGTTTCAATCTGTAGTTTGAAAAACATTGTCCAAAATAATGCCTTATATAGCTGAATTCAGCACAACAGATCCTCAAAACATCCGGATAAACTTAAATGTTTAAGATTAATTTAGAGGGGGAAAGTATTATTTGAATCATAAAAATAGTAACAACTAGCATTTATTAAGTATCTACTATGTGCAAGTCATCAATAAGAGATGCGAATAAAGGGGAAAAAGTGAGTTACAAGATGGATGAAAAGTCACCCTATCATGAAAGAGTGATTTCATTTTGGCGCCATTATGGGAAAAAAGAGGGATTTTTCATTTGTTTTGAATTGACATGGAAATTAAACACTCTAGAACTGCAGTCTTATACAATATATTAGCCACTAGCCATATACGGCTATTTAACTTTTTCTTTAAATTAATTTAAAATAAAATAAAAACTCAGTTCCTTAATAACACTGACCACATTGCAAATATTTACTAGTTACCTGGGGCTAGTAATTTCCATTTGGACAAGTCAGAGATAGAACATTTTCACTATCACAGAAAGTTCTTTTAGAAAGTGCTGCTCTAGAATAATAATGTCTTTGAGACTTTTGAATCATGTTTGAACAAAAATTAAAACTTCCATGTGCTTAGCTGTATACAAATTAACTCATGCATCTTTTATAGTCTTTTGTAAAATCCAGTAAAGGGTAGTTGTCATAAGCCAGTTAACATCCATTTCCTTTAGAGAAGTTTAAAAGTAAACTTATATGAACTAAATGAGTTGTTTTTGGAGTTATCTTAAATTACTATTCTTTAAGCTGATGTTTCAAACTTTCCTCTTCCTCGGGTATCATTGTTTGAAATGATTAGCATTATTGTCAAGTGACTCTCTCAATTCATGAATGGATAAGATGTAATTAGAACAAAGTAAGTGTTAATAACGCTTATGAAATTATCCTGGAGGCTTAGTAATTTATAAAGTGGCAAGACAATGCAAGACTCTATGTCCATCAAAATGTTGAATCTCTGACAGCAGTTTATGAAAGCAAAGGAAAATAGGGTGCACAGACACACACCAGTCTTATTCTGCTTTTCAAAACACATGGGTCTTTTAAAAGAGAAAACATTAGTTTGGTCTGAAATCAGAAATTGAAGAAATGATTTCACAGGACTCATCTTCCTATGTCAAATGGTTCAGGGTAACGGATTCGTCTCCCCATCTTCTACCTAATGTCTTGTCCTGATCTAGAGTAGAATGGGCCTGAGTGACTTAATTAATTCCGGAGTTGCCCGAGTTCTGGTTAAAGCCCTTCGTTTTTCAAACTTTACCCAAATCCAGGGAATACCCAAATCCCCAGACGAGTTTTTTTCTACTTTTTTAACTACAGCTCACGTTAAAAATACGTTTCATTGAGAAAAAGCATGCAGAGTTTCACTCACAATATTTACACTTACGACTGGGTTGCCTTCTGATATTTTCTACTGATTCTATTCTCTTTATTTTAAAATGCTGATTAGGACCCACTAAATTTCTTTCATGACCCTGATTGTCTTGCAACCTGCAGTTTGAAAAACATTGCCCTGAGCAATACTGGAATCATCTTTACCATTTCCGGATATGAAACCTCCTTGAAAACTGACTAAAATATGCGTGAACATGATAGTTCATGCAGATACGTTGATCTTTCTGAAATGTGGATGGAAATACTTGCCGCTGCTGCACTTTTGACCTGAGGTTTCCTGATGATTTGTGGGGACTGATGTTTCCACTTGCCAGGAGTTCAAAAGCTCTTCTCAAAACTGGCTTGTTAATGTTTCCACTTGCCAGAAGCAAGTGCAAAGGCCTTTCTCAAACTAGCTCATTATGGCTTCCAAGATAAATGGGTTCACCTTTCTTAGAGAACTATTACCATGATTTTTATTCCCTCTCTTTATAATCTCTTGCAGTATAATTGTGGTAAAATTACAAAAACAGAAGCTGATTCTTTAGAGGCAGGGAAAACATAGCATCTGAAAGATTCTACAAAATTCTATCTGAAAGATCCTAGAGGATAAAAACCTTTTACTGTCTATTTGCATTCGGAATTTGTAGTTGAAGTTTATTGCTTTAATAACAATAGCCACGTTAAGAATTATTTCCAAACCTTAGTTACTGCCTGGCTTATTTCCAATAATTATTAGAAATTTTCAACAAAGAAAACAATGTTTTAAGGTCTTTTCCATTCACTATATTGTCATCTTATTCCTTTATAGTACCTTGTTGTCATTAATGTATATATTTTTTGTTTTTCTTATATTTATTATCATTACCAATTAATAATGATAGCAATACACTAAGAACAAGACCTGGCAGAGTAAATAATTTGTATCTATTTTATAATGAGATTAGCCTAAGGGAGTAGAAGACAGACAGGAATTCACCACACCAGACAAGAATTTCCTAGCATGCCTCTGCTAAGTACCAGCGGGGCGATCCAGGGCAAGTTGCCCATTTCCTTATTAAATATGCAGGTTGTCATATGATTTGAAAGAGATCATTTAAATTAGTCTAGCTCAGCAAAAGAGCATCTTAGGTCCTTTTGCGGCATCTGATGTTTGTTGCATCTGAATCTGAATGAAGAGACTGAGTCAAGAGAGGTAAGTGGAGTTTTAAGGCTACACATTCTGCAGTCTTTCCTTTTGACCTGTCTGCCTCTCTCATCTTTAATAGAATTTATAATATACTTAATTTGATAGAGAAAGAGTTCAGAAAGTTAAGACTGTATATAAGTTAAGAAAATAAGAAATCGACTAAAAACTCTACAGAAGGAAGGAGTCCTTTAGAAAATGGGTGACTGTCCTCATTTATTCAGGGTCCAGAATGAGGCCATTCAGTACTCTGTGGTATGGAAGTGCCTGGAGCCCTTGACTCATAGAAACTGTCAGGATTCTAGAAATGCCTTAGCTTCCCTTAATAAAACGTTATAGACCTACTCTATATGGATTTTTACAATTGGTTTTTGAGGCATAATGTTCACCAAGAATACATTGGTTGCCCACACATTTTCTTAGTCAGTAACTAAAAGTAGGAGTTTGGCAAAAGTTTATGATTTAGTAGACTTGATAAGCAGCAGGAAAATGGAATAAAAATGCAAAATTATCAACTACATTATTTCTGGATTCTAAAAATTAATTAAAAAGTAAAGAAATGAGAAAAGAGAGAATCCGTTTCTTAGGTAAGAATTGGGGGAAAAATTAATTCAAAGCAACATATAACTCATTATTCCCAATTAAATCAAATATCTTTTTTGCTTCATGGCTTTTAGTCATTATATAATAACTTTAAATATGTGAAGAAAAAACATTTGCTTGTGTTTCTGCCCATAAGAAACAACATGGAAAAGCTTAATTGTCTCAATAATCTCCACTGCTTTGGGCGATGTGGTTTTCTAGTTACCAAATTTCTGTTTGTTTCAACCTGTTTTTTGGTTTGCATTATACTAAGTATAGACTGGCCAATAAAGACAGACATGAAGGATCATAGAATTATTTTATTGGATAGGAAAATAATATGCCTGTTGCTCCCCACATACTACAGTTAATTCATGACAAAGAATAAGAAAGATGAATCCCGTTAAAATGAAAACCCAAATGTAAGATTGCCTATTTCCCCCCCAAAATATCCAATGTGTATCTATTTTATAATAGGCATGTTGCTAGGTGCTTTGACACAATGATGTTGGTGATTCTGTTGGTGATGGTAGATGTAACAGTGTTTGAGTTCCTGCTGTAACAGTTACTCATTCTTCTAAATGTGGATGGGTACCAAATAAATTAAATCTGCCCATAACCCTCCTATAATCCAGTTTTACTGATGAGGGAACTGAGTCACAGAAAGCTCAAGTAACTTGTTCAAGTTACACAGTAGTTAAGTAGAGAAGTTGGAATCAAACCCCCAAAATTTGACCTTAGAGACTAACCTTCTCCTTATGACACTATATGTCATTTTATCTAATCCTAATAATTACTCTCTAAAGGTTATTTTCACCATTCTACAGGTAAGGAGGAAACTGAGGCTTGGGGAGGAAATGCACCTTGACTGTTGTTATAAAGCTAATAAGTAGGTGAGCTGAGATTTAAGCCTTGATCTTCTGACTTTAATTCCCCTCTTCTTTCCACTATATTACATAATCCACACACACACATACACATGAACACACACATGTTCACTGGTAGAATATACAAGAAATCTAAAGAAACCTATGTACCTAGACAAACGAAATGCTTCTTTCTATTATTGCCAAACTTGATTCTACTTTTACACCTCTTCTCCTCAAATGCAGTTTTGTTCATTTCATTTCTGCGAGATAGAACTTTTTACAGGTGAGAAAAATGCACATTTCTCTCTAGTACTTATCTTAGTATCTTGAAAGAGAAATTCTGAGTCACTCTTTTCCACACCTAGGGTATAGAAGGCAGATAGATTTTTAAATATTTTTTAATAATAAAATGAGGAACAAGTTTGTCTTTGCTTTGAAAATTTTATCATGATTCAGTTCTTGATTAAGCTGCTCTGCTCCAATTAATCCTCTTCCTGTATTCAATTCCTAATAATAAAGGCACACATTTGTAGTTTATCTCCCTTTTTACATAATATTCTTACATTCATGTTTCCAATACATTAGTCTTCATTTGGAACTGTTTGTCTTAAGGGAGCAGCCATGGACAAAGCCAACATCCATATAAAAATACATCCCAAGAAAATAATAAAGAATATTTTCTTTCTAAGGATTTACCTATAAAAAGGAACAAACTTGCAATAAATAAGACAACAAAGATATAGGCAATCTCTCCCTCACCCTGAAATATTTTATGAAGGGAAAGATGATATATGATTAAGGAAACCTAGCCCCTTTTACTGCCATACCAGATTTTTTGTCTTAGATTTTTCTCTTATCTTTTCCTTAAACTGCCTTGCCTCAAAGTTGTAATCTTGATATGTAAGTGGTAATCATACTTGCCGAAATAATTGATATGCTGAAAAAATCCCATAAAAGTTCACAATGTTCACCCCAGTGCTGAATTATAACATTTTGCCCAGAAGAGAAGGTCTTCCTACTCATTGATGAAGATAAAAGGAAAAATGAAGTTCAGAGTTTCATGATTTGATTTTCTGCTTCAGAATGTTCACAAGATAAAAGCTGCACTGTTGCCCAGTTTACTATCTTGTGATGGTTTAGAGTTATGTACCCCAGAAAAACATGTTCTCTCTTGTAATCCATTCCTTTGGATGTGAACCCATTGTAGATAGGACCTTGTGATGAGGTTATTTCAGTTAAGGTGTGGCCAAGCTGAACCATGGTGGGTCTTAATCCTATTATTGGAGGCCTTATACAGTAGGCCACAGAGAAAGAAGTCAAAGGGAGTGGCAAGAAGCTGGAAGTCAATGGATCCTAGAAAAAAAGGAGAAGCCTCCATGTGCATTGCCATGTGATGGAAAAATCAAGGAACCCCAAAGATTGCCAGCCAGCCAGAAGATACTAATGCTGGAGGGGAAGAAAGCCTTCTAACTCTGAAACCATGAGTCAGTAAATTCCTGCTGTTAAGCCAACCCAACGTATGTTATTTGTTTTAGCAGCTGTGAAATGAAAACATACCTCCTCTTAGGATCGGTGTCCTCCAGGAAAGGCCAAGAGAGAGCCTAGGAATCCACATGGAAAATCTCCTTTCCTTTTGCTTCATTTCCAATTTTTCTTTGTTAAAATTCCAGCTATATAAAATGACCATAGGGCTACTTTACAAACCTTCCTAGGACTGCAAACAGTTCCAGTTTCTTTTGTAGTGGAGCCTTGTCCACAGCAGGTACACAGGGAAGTCTTGATGACTAAGTAGCTGGCAAATCCAGTGTGTTGCTTAAGGGAATAATGCTGACCCTCTAGATGGCAGCGCCAAGATAAGTTGAGTAACCCATTCATATAAATGGCTAAGCTTACAGGGAAGTCAAGCCATTTGTAAAACCAAGTTAATCAATCTAATGGTAAAGAAAACTCTCTCCCACCCTCCCTCCTTTCCTTCCTTCTTCATTTTCCTCCTTCTTTATTTTTTTCCTTCCTTCCTTATGTTCTTCCTTTTTTCTACTCAGTATCCAAGAGCAGGGCAGTATATGCCTAATAAGAGAAGCTGGTCAAAATAAAGTAGAGAGGACAAGGGTGATAGAACGTGCTAGATATTCATTTTGTAATAGACCTTTAAAGCTATCTTGCTTTAACTTTGCAAGGATGATCATAGCCATGCTCCTCTGATCTGAATGAATTAAGTTTTCTTTCCCAGGAAATATACCAAATAACTTACTGGTGAATCAAAAACATATGCCAAGACAGCTGACCATATTTTTAATAATTAAATGCAAAACTGTTAAATTTTAAAAGTTCAGTGACATCATATCAAGCTTTCTAGACTCAAGTGAAATGATATCCAGTGTATTTAATAAAATGTGTCTATTTGTTTAAAAAAGAGAAAAGAACAAAGAAAAGAAAAATGCAATGTAACTTCCAAAACTTACTATCCTCTAATCTAAAAATTCTCTGTTTACCATGCAGCCTGTATAAGAATGAGATTGATCTGTATGCAGATAAGGAATATAACATCTACATATCTATCTACCATAAATAATAATAATTGAGAAAAGTAAGCTGTAGGACAGTATCAATTCAGGTCTTTAATAAAAGCTACATATATGCTTGAAAATTCATAGACAACTTCTAAAAGGATTCTGCCTCAGTTATGTCTTCTGCACCACTTCAGGGCTGCTATGCCTCATCTGTCTCTTATTCTAGCCATGGCTGACATGACCATCTCTAAATAGGCTCCTCCTACTAGGGGCAGGCATAATCCTATAGAGCTCCCCTCCTGACCAAGCAGTGTGCCTTTAGGTTCCTGGTTGACTTTGAGGTGTGCTGCACTGAGGAACTCCCTTGTCAGAGTCCATGCATGGGCAACCCAGAAGTGCAGAGTTATTGCCTCATGAGATGAACGTTCGAAAACTGGCATATTTGAGCTGATAGATAAATTCTCCATTTCTCCACCTGGATTGGTTTCCTGAGATGTAGTTTATTGGCCTCCTAGAGCATGGTCTTAAGAGATTAAGCAATCAGCAACACTTAGCTGAACTCTGCTGGGCAATTTCCCTTGTGTTGGGAATTCCTCCTTTCCTGTTTCACTATCCTTGTTCTCTTTCCTGTCCAGGGATTACACTCACTAATAAAGTAGAACACATAAACCTTTCTCTATTATAACCCCTCCCCCCCCCCACACACACAGAGTTAAGAGTGACCACCTAAGAGAGTATGACTAAGAGTGGGGTGTTTTTGCAACTTTATCTTTATTGTTTTTTTGGTTTTCATGAACAGATATTCTTTTTTTTTTTTCCTTAGCAGTTTAATAAATATACGTTTATTAAAATATACGTTTATTATCTCACAATTTCTGTGGGACGGGAGTCTGGGCACAGCTTAGCTGGGTCTTCTACGATCAAGGTATCTGCTGACCTGTGTTCCTTTCTGGAGCTTGGGGTCTTCTTGGCAAAATTCAGTTTCACGTGGTCGTAAGACAGAGGTTCCATTTTCTTGGTACTGTCCACTGGAGGCCACTCAGTTCCTAGAGAGCACCTGCAGTTCCTTTCCATATGGCCCTCTCACAATATGGTAGCTGACTTCCATAAGGCCAGCCAGGAGAGTTTATTCAGCTATTATTTTTATAAGTGGAAAATTTTCAATTAATTAAAAAATTTTCCTTGTGATTGTGAAATATTTTCATTTATTAAAAATGTCTCTGAAAGGAAGGGGACTGAGATATATATTTCTACCACTGTGTCTCGAAAACTTTTGCAAATATGTTTTTCAATAGACTAGTAAAAAGGACCCAGGTGGCTTTCTCTGAAACACTATTTCTTTCCAACATATCCCAGCTTCCTGCATGGGAGAGGAAATCCTTTGGGTTCTTCCATTAACATTGTATAGAGGAAATAGGGAACATACATGGCTTCTTGAGCTGCTCCGTATTTCAGCTCTTCCCCTGGCCCTTTGAGTGCTTCAGAGAGCCATGGGTGAAACAAGACTAGGACTAAAGGATTTCTGGATGTCCCTCTTGACCAGTTAGTTTCTCCAAGAGAATAATCTAACCATTTCTGCATGTCCTCTGGGTAACATTTATGTCCTTCAAGACAGGAGAGAGAACATTAGTGGCCTGCCAGCCTTTAGGATTTGGCTCAAAGCCTGGATCATTGACATTTTTCTGCCCTGCCCTATTCTGCTCTACCCTGACCATTCCTACTTTATAACATTAATTACTTTAATATTTAAAATACTCTGTATGAAAACTGACATCCCCTTTTAAAATCAATCTTCTCCAAGGAGATGTAGATACTTATTACATTTATAAACGTACAAATAAAGGAAAGTTACAAGATTAACTATTTTTTATTCCTAAGCAAAGTCCTGGATTTAAGAAAGAAGTTCTATTTTAATATTGCTCTATTTTGCATGTTATTTCAATGGTTTCCAAATGTCACCAAGCAACCCAGTTTACTTCTTGTCCTTAGTAAAAAAAAGACTCCCCCAAAAATTCTTGTTAGCCCCATATCTACCCCTTGACCTGCCTTCATGTTCAGTGATTTTGGCCATGTTTGACAATAAGCCATTGTGCTTAATCCAATGCCAGGAATGAGAGGCAGAAACAGGTAAAGATGCCATTTTGGGAGGGACTGGATTATTTTTGTTGAAACAAAAGATTTTTGTCAGATCTGTCTTGGCTACCATTAGATCAGTGTTTCGTAGCTTCTCAAATTGTGAAGCAAAAAGAAAAATCTGGGAATATTTTTCCAAATATCTGCAAATGAGATAAAGCTTATGAAACTATTATCCTTAAGAAAGTATCTTGGTCTTCATGAACCTAAAGAAGCCTTTGATTTTTCTAAAAATGTTGTCATCAACTATTTGGTTGCAGGCATCTTCAAAACTCTTTGTTACAGATTCCAGGTCCTAAGATGTATACCATGTGTCTATCACTTAGAGCTGTGCTGTCCAATAAAACTATCTGTGATGATGGGAATGTGCTATACCTGTGCTGTCCAATATAGAAGCCACTAGCCATATGTGATTATTAACACCTGAAATATGGCTAGTGTGAATGAGGAAATACATTATTAATTTTATTTAGTTTTAAGAAATTTAAATGTAAATAGCCACTTGTGGCTACTATATTGGACTATAAAGACTTGGGAAAATGGTTCCTTGGGCTGTGGAAGTATTAGAAAGTATCCATGAACTCCTTTAAGCAGTGAGCAAACTAATTAAATGTATGGGCTGAGAGTCAGAGAGACCAGCAGTATGATCTTAAGCAAATTACTTGGCCTCTCTGAGCCTCAATTTCTACACTGATAACATTTGGAATAAAAATAATGTCAATCTTATAGGATTGTTGAGAAAATTAAATTAGAAAATTATGAAACATTTAACACAGTGAATAGAATATAGAAAGAATAGTAAAGGGCAAAGAGATGAAACCTCTGTCAAGTATATATAAATTTATTTTGAATTTAAAATTTTTCTATTTAAAAGAGATACTGATGCACAATAGTTGGGTTTTTTTTGTTTGTTTGTTTGTTTGTTTTTGTCAACATGTATTTTCTCCATCAATAAATATAATAAGTGCAACTTAAGGGGGCTGGGGCATTTTTTAACATTAAAGTTGTTTTCAGAAGTGGACACACTAAGAAAAGACACCGTCTAGAGGTGTTTATATTGGAAAGTAAAAAAAAAAAAAAAAAAATTCATTCATGTCTTTTTTTTCCCAATGTTTCTAATCATGTCACTGTCTTTGAGGGATTGCAATGGTACCTAGAGCAAACATAAACATTTAACTAATTCTATTGGCACAATTTCAAGATTTGTCAATTGTCCAGTGGCTATAAATAAATCTCTGAGATTAAAAAATAAGCCAAAATAAATAGTTTTCACTCCCCTTCTTGTTATGTCTCAGGGATAGCAAGACTTATTTTAAGTAAAACTAGGGAGATTATTTTCCAACTTTTCTATTTGCTTGGCTTTTGATAGCTGTGCTAAATGGACTTTGAAATTCACATCTGGATTTAAATATAATACTAATAATAAATGAGCAATGCTGTGTGGTAAAGCTAACTAATCTTAATACTTTACTTGTAAATCTCTTTTTTATAAGATTGAACAACCAAAATACATTGGGAAAGAAAATAAGTATTATTAGTGGACATCAGCTTATGCAATTAAACCACACTATTTTTGGGATAGCTTTCATTCCCTCCCATAATAAAATTCTCTTCTCAGATGAAATTCCCCAAGGCCCGCAGTTTCATGAGACAGTAAGAGATGGAAAGGAAATCTTTACCAAATTCTTTAGGATCAATGACACATTGAATTTTAATGAATGTTCACAAGTTTTCTGAAGTAGCAAAAAAAAAAAAGGAAATTGCATATATATATATGTATATATATGTATATATACATATATATATATATATATATATTTACTATCTTCTTGAAATGATCAAAATAATATCTTCTTCATATATCTATTTGTATAATGACAACATTGCCATATAGTCATTTCATGGATTCTTTCCCTCCCTCCCTCCCTCCCTCCCTTCCTTCCTTTTTCTTCCTTCCTTCCTTCCTTCCTTCCTTCCTTCCTTCCTTCCTT